>CAJHQQ010000826.1:0-138056 GCA_905132885.1 Moricandia moricandioides | reverse complement strand
GTATTGACATAAACACATGTTTTGACATGAAGCCATAGAGATAGAAGAGAAAGAGATGCATTAGGAGCTTAAAAGAAGTTACTTTGGTGTGTACCTTGGTGTGTACTAACATCCGGAGCAAGTTTGAATATGTCTGTACAGACCTAACGAGTGATCTTATAAAGTAATCTTATAAAACTTATAAGGTAAGGCAGA
This sequence comes from Moricandia moricandioides, assembly GCA_905132885.1. Classification (NCBI taxonomy): domain Eukaryota; kingdom Viridiplantae; phylum Streptophyta; class Magnoliopsida; order Brassicales; family Brassicaceae; genus Moricandia; species Moricandia moricandioides. The sequence continues at coordinate 137,861 of CAJHQQ010000826.1, read as the reverse complement.
GGTCTGGGGTCGCCTAACTTAACCTAAAGAAGCTTGGGAAGACCAGTGGGGTTGAGTTAACCAGCTGTCATGGTCAAGTTTGAATTCAAATCCAGATCTACTGCCAAAAGAGCTGTTGGGTCAGAATACAGTCTTTGGACCAGTGTGCTGTTGCCAAAAGAGCTGTTGGGGCAGAATACAGTCTTTGGACCAGTGTGCTGTTGATTTCCTCTCTCTTTCTTCTCTGTCTTTAAATATGATTGTATGCAACAAGAAATAAAAATTAAGGAAAATATTTCCTCCTTCACTTCTCTCTATCTCTCGGATAACCCTAATCTCTCTCTCTCTCTCTCTCTCTCTCTCTCTCTCTCTCTCTCTCTCTCTCTCTCTCTCCTGTTCTTCATCATGTTCTTCATTGTTCTTCACTTTCTTTCACTAATGAAGGAAGTTATTTCTCAGAAATTGGAGGATATACTAACGACTACAACTGCCAGACTTAGAATGCTTCAACGCAATATTGAGAATCTACAAAGGAGAATGCATTCAGTGAAGATTACAAAGGAGATCAGAAATAATGAGAAAGCCAGAGGAGATGAAGCAATGAGAAACTTCATTGGTACATGGTTTCAGAAGAGCAAAGAAGATGTAGACACTTGTTTTCCAAGTGTTGATTCACCTCCATTCTAGTCAGGAAGTCCAAAACGTCGAGCTTAAGACTATAACCAAGCGTTGAGTGGGAGACAACCCACTATTTAGTAGGTTCTTACTTAGTTTTTACTTATACTATTTATTTATTTCGATTTTTGTTTTATTTCTACAGACTACTTATACTACCATCGATCGACACCATATAGGCACCATCGGTTGACACTGGATCGCGACCATCGATCGACCAAACCTGCTGACCATCGATCGACCAAACCTGCTGACCATCGATCGACACTCTCTCACAGATAGTGGTATCGAGTTCTATGCTTAAGCTATTTACTTATGACTTAATTTTTCCTAACCAATCTTGGGCGGATTAGACTAGGGACTGTGTAATTTAAGTCTTGGTCACTAATGCTATTTTATTGTTTTTGAGTTTTACTATCTATATAAGTTTTTCAAATAAAAAAGTTTTATCGATTCAAGAAGAAGACTATGATCAAGATTTATTATTGACTAACCACACTTTAGAACCATTCTTAGAAAGCTGTTTGCAGAGATTGCTAAAGATACCAAATTAGATCATCATGCCACTATATCACACTTGCTTAGAAAGTTTGAAGGAACCAAAGCTGATTTCCAACACTAATCCTGACATTATTTGCTTGATTTGGGATTTGGTATACACTGGAGCGGATTCCTTCTGCAATCTGGAAGGTAAAAGTATGTGTGCTTCTGATTCCCCTCTCTCTCCCCTTCAGATTTAAAAAGGAGTCGAACATGATTTGGTGGCTACAACCATTAAAGCTTGATTTATATGATCCTATAAAGAGATAAATGTCAAAAAGAAGTGAACAGGATCTTGTGGCAAAAACCATTAGGGATTGATTCATGGAAGCCTACCCAGACATCTTAGTCAATTAAAAAAATAAAATGATACCCTCAAAAGAAGGGAAACATTGACTTAGAAGAAGTGAGAAGAAAGAGAGGACAGGAATCAGAGAAGTCTACCTGTATGTTTATATACTTGCAGAGGTAAGAGTCTATATATCCTTTGATCGATACTCCCAAGGTAAAGCCTGCACTTTTAATGTATGCAAAGAAATGAAATCAGTAGAGGGGCGAGGCAGACTAGTATTCGCTAAGTAATTGGTAGAATGAATTTGGTTGCTATACTAGGATAGGGTATACAAAGTTCTCTGTGATTATAATAGGATGTGGCTGCAATAAACTAAGGTGGAAGTTATATTTAGATATTATGTGAGTCTTCTCTTTTCAAAACCTCTTTCGCAGGCTTGTTTGCTTGAGGACAATTAAAAGGTTATGTCAGGGAGAGTTGATATAGCCTATTTATTATCAGTTTTAGGCCATGTTACGGACTCCATTTAGGGTTTATTACGTGTGTCTAGGCTATGTTTTAAGTTCTTTACAGGTCCAGGTAAGTTTTGGAGATACTTGGAGCTTTGGAACATTTAGAGGAAATAATCCGTAGCTGATCTTTGAAAGAGTCAAAGTACAAGATTGTCGTCGATCGACGGTACTATCTTGACATCGACCGATGTCACATGACCAAGATCGATCGATGCTGACCACTTGCCATCGATCGATGCTGACCACTTGCCATCGATCGATGACCAATTCGCAGACAGTCGATTTCAAGCCCAAGTTAGAGACAAGACACAAGATTACAAGTTTACCCCTGGACGAGTTTTGACCTAGATTTTAGGGTTTTTATATTTATACTTTGTGTATGAGAATAATAAGAAGAAGAAGATAGAGTAGACAATATGTACGGAGACGTATGGTGCTAGGGAGAAGATTCATAACTCCTAAACGAGATTTGTATTGGAACCCCAGTGTTTTATCTATGCATTATATTCAGATTATTATTAATATTTTGATTATGTCTTAGTAGTTATCAACTAGATTTAGGGTTTATTAATGGTATTGATGGATTAGCCAAAAAATAAAATTGTTAGGGTTATTATTAGATCTATTAATAGAATTGTGTTTATTGCTTATGTTCTAGAGTAGCTAACTAGAACTCTGATAATAGGATAGTTAGGCGCAAGCGAGAGCATGGTCTATTACCGGAATTTATTATATTGAGCTAGGTTGCTAGAAATAAACGAGAGTTGATTTAGTTAATCTAGTGAACTTATCGAATTAGGTCTTAAAGCTTGACTCAAGAAAACATCGATCGACAAAGGATCATTGCCATCGATCGACGGTCATTCTATGTCAACAAGCAAGAGCTCAGCCATTGGACTTAGTCAATAGATTAGACTCGCAGAGAGAGCTTATCGTCTTTTACATTAGATATTGAGTTTTATGATTGATACCTTAGATCTGTAGTCCACTTGCATGAAACCCTAGATCTAGCATATTTACATTTACATCTAGTTAGTTTATTAGCATATTTCCATATTTACATTATTAGCATATTTCCATATTTACATTTTTAGCATATTTTCATATTTACATTACTAACATATTTTCATATTGCATCTACACTCTCTAATAAAGAACATTTCCTTAGACTGATTACTTGTTACCAATATATATATAATCACTTAGCTTAATGTTAGGAATAAGAAATCTGTTGTGTGTCGTTGTTCTCTGTGGATATGATCCCTAAGTACTACGCATGATCTCTCTTGGCAAGAATATTGTTTTGTGTGTTAGGATTAAGGGTTAATTTGATAGTTGATTGTTTATGATATTTATTACCTGCTAGAACAGTAAACAACACGCATGTTACACGAACAAGATCGATCGGTGCTGAACACTTGACATCGATTGATGACCAACTCGCAGACAACCGATTTCAAGCCCCAGTTAGAGACAAGACACAAGATTACAATATTACCCTTGGACGAGCTTTCACCTAGATTTTAGAGATTTATATTTATACTTTATGTATTACACCAGAAGGAGGGGGGGTACGAGTGTGGCAAGTGTGTGTGTGTGTGTGTGTGTGCACCAGCACTCCCCTATAGTTTTAGGATTTCTTGAGAGAGAAGATTCATAACTCCTTAGAAATATTTGCATTGGAACCCCAATATTTTATCTATGCATTATATTCATATTATTATTCTTACTTCGATTATGTATGAGTAGTTATCAACTAGATTTAGGGTTTAATGATAGCAATCATGGATTAGCCCAAAAGTAGGATTGCTAGGTTAAGTTAATATCCATCAATTGAGTTGTGCTTAATGCTTGCATTCTAGAGTAGCTAACTAGGATTTGGAAAGTAAGAGATGGACGACTCTGAGAGTAGGTTTTGTGCCAGAATGGACTCCATTGAACTAGTTTTAGGGGCATGCGAGAGCTGGTCTAATTAGCTTGGTGAACATATCAAATCTCGTTCACACTTCCTTCCGATTTCATCGTCGATCGACATGAGGCCTTAGTTGTCGATCGATGGTCTTTCCTTTTGCTCTCATACGAATGTTGGAGCCAAAAGGGTCAGAATAGTTAATATTTGAGTTCTAGAATATTTACATATTCGTGCTTCTTATTCCATATAATTCATTGATCTTGAAAACCATAGATCTATCATATTTACATTTGCATCTAGTTAGTTTATTATTATATTATCATATTTATACTATTAGCATATTTCCATATTGCATCTACACCTACCAATAAGGAATATTTCCTTAAACTGATTACTTGTTACCAATATATATAAATGCCTAGCTTAGTCTTTAGAAATAAGAAATCTATTGTGTGTCATTGTTCTCTGTGGATTCGATCCCTAAGTACTACACATGTTCTCTCTTGGCAAGAGTATTGTTTTGTGTGTTAGGTTCAAGGGTTAATTTGATAGTTAATTGTTTAGGATATTTATACCCTGCTAGAGCAATAAACACACCCGTGTCAAATTTGGCGCCATTGTCGGGGAGCATTGATCGCCATTAGATTTAATCTCTATGATTTAGTCTAGGTTTATTTTTACTTTCAAGTAACTAATTTTTCTTTTTCTTTGTTTTTCAGGTGCATGCAAAAGAGTACCAGGAGCAATAAAGGACAAGAATTACTATTCTCAGACCCACAAAAACTTGAACGTACAATCCGCAAAGAAAGACAACAAGCATCGATCGATGGCATCTACTCAGCATTGACCGACACTTCTTTACGGACATCATCGACCGACATCAGAACTCTAGCTTCGACCGACATTGATCACTTAGCATCGATCGACAACATCTCACCCGCATCGATCGTCGACAGCAGACGAGTTCAGATGGTTGCGCCTATAGTAGTGGTTCAGAATGAGAATGGCGACTTGCATGACCTCAACGGTCATCTGCGTAATGCAGCAGGTCAAAGGATAGACGATCAGGGGGCTGTAACCCCTGATATAGAAGCAGAAGTTGCATAAGTTCAACCGGATGCGAACGCCCAAGCTGCTCAGAGAACGCTGGATGACTACAACCATCCATACCAGTTCTACGCCAAAAGATCCGCCATTCGTCCTCTAGGTTTTCCGAGAAACTATTTTGAGATCAAGCTCGCTTTCTTTGGACTTGTAGCACAGACACCTTACAATGGGTTGCGATATGAGCATGCTATGGATCATATGGAGTGATTTGAGGATCTAGTGACTGATATTAAAGCCAATGGAGTCCCTAAGGACTATCTCTTTTGTAAGCTCTTCAAGTACTAAATTGCTGGAGAAGCTTCATATTGGCTTAAGCAACTACCACCAGGATCCTTGACATCCTGGTCAGACATCAAGAATGCTTTCTTGCGTAACTTCTTTAATGACGCGAGAGTAGAAGATCTGAGGAGCAAGATTGCTACTTTTTCATAAGAACCTTCAGAGTCTTTCAGAAACGCATGGATCAGGTTCAAGTCATACCAGAGAGACTGTCCACATCACGGGTTCAACGAAGTGTCGCTTCTTAGCACTTTCTTTTGAGGTATTGGATTACAGTATCAGATGGCTTTGGACACATCTAGTGAGGAAAATTTCAGCACCATGAGCCCTGAAGAAGCTACAAGATTGATTGAGAATCTGGCATCTAGAAGCAGTACCAAAAACACAGATTTTGAGAGAAGGAAATCTGCTCCAGCTGCGAGCAAGGAGCAGATTGAAGAGGTCAAGGTAAAACTGCATAGTGTTCAGAAATTTCCTAAGACGCAAGTTACTTTTGCAGAAGTAGAAGCAATTGAGTCTGGAGAAGATGAGACTGAAGAATAGGATGTAAACTACATTGATGGGAATGGTTTCTAGAGACAAGGGAATCCAGGTTTCAACACGAACTCCTATGGTACGGGTCAAAGGAGCAAATTTAATCAGAGTTCACAGCGAAGGCCCTTCAACAACAACATGACTTATGAATCTTCCTACCTCTAGAATCCTCCTCCAGAAGGTCAGGAAAGCAAGATTGAAGCAATAGTTGACAGGGTTTTAGAGGGACAGCAGAAGATGACTGTGGATATCAATGGAAAGATAGATGGTCTGTACCCTAATACCAAGTTTAAAAACCTCAGCACTCATGAGAAGAAATTGGAGAATCAAGTGATGCAAACAAGTGAGACCATTAGGAGGAATGAGAGCTTGATTAAGGAGAAAATCGAGGCTGGAGAAAAGCACCACGTCAATGCATTGATTGATGGTGATTTCTGGCAGGAATTCAAGAGAGAGAAACCCCAAGACAGTGATTTTCGTGTAGAAAATTCTATATCACTCGACACTTCTCATTCGCATCGATCGACACCAATCAGTGTGAATTGATCGACGGTGAAGCCTACAAAATAAGTGGCTTCGTGTGAATAGACTAACATCGGTCGACACTGGTCTCCTGACATCGATCGACAGAGTGATAGAAGAATCGATTGACATTACACACCCATCATCGATCGACAGAAGAGAAACCTGGTTCGAGTACCAAACGTCAATGCAAGTTTGATTGTACGGCCAAACGTGACAGTTACATAACAGAATACAGACAAGTCTGAAGCTATGGATCTTGATAGAGAAGATGAGGGACACTCAAATAAAAGGCAAAAGATCCCCAAACATCAACGCAGAGAAGCTAATGAAAAGGAGATGGATATCTTTCCTAACAAAATTTTAAAAATTCCTCTAGATATTTCTTTTGATGAAACTTATTATACTCATAGATTGTGGATGTTTTTCAGGGAAACAAGAGAGACATATGATGATATAGAGATAATGTTCAATCACCTCAAAGAGAAGATGAAGCAGAGGACCTTCTAAAGAAGAAAAGTGATCCTGAAAAATTCGTGGTTCCATGCTTCATCAAAGGAAACAAATATCCCAACACCCTTTGTGACACTGGATCATCAGTGAGCATTATGCCAAAGTCTATGGCAGAGGAGTTGAACCTGAAAGTGGAACCCTCCAACGATTCTTTCACATTCGTAGACTGCTCAAGAGTGAACTCAGGAGGGATGGTAAAAGATGTTCCAGTGCAGATCACCAATACCTTAGTCCCAATAGACATTCATGTGATGGACATCAAGATAGATTGGAACTCTTCGCTACTACTTGGGAGAACATTCATGGCTACTGTGGGAGCTATATGCGATATCAAGTTAAAAAGGTTGTACTTATCTCTAATTGATCAAAATATTTTTATGAACCTGTCAAGAATAAGAACAAGGCTACTCTGATTGAATTGTTCAATGATGCAGATCTTGTGGCCACATTCTTCTGCGATTACGAGTTGAATGAGGAATCAGATGTAGGAGCATCGTTCGATACCTAACCCAGACCATCGATCGACGGACTTACAGTACAACAATCGATCGACATACACCCTATAGAATCGATCGTCACTCAAACTTCAGCACCATTCAATACCTACCAAGAAGGAGATTTTCGTGTGGAAAGTTCTATATCATTCGGCAATTCCCATTGGTATCGATCGACACCAAGCGATGAACGTTGATAGACAATGATTCCTGCAGTATCAGTGGCTTCATGTGAATCGACTAACGTCAATCGGCACAGAGACGAAACCACCAACCGACAGAGAGATAGAAGTATTGATCGACAATGCGACCTGAGCATCGATCGACAGATGAGAAAACCAATTCGACTGCCGAACATCAATAAGAGTTTGATTGTGCGTCCGACCGTGATGGTTTCAGAACATAATACAGACACGTCTGAAGCTATGGATCTTGATATATAAGATGAGGGCACTCCAAGAGGAAGCAAAAGACCCCCAAACATCAATGCAGAGAAGCCAATGAAAAAGAGATTGATAACTTTGCTAAAAGAGTTTTCAAAATTCCTTTTGATGAAGCTTATTATACTCACAGATTGTGGATTTTTTTCAGAGAAACAAGGGAGACAGATGATGATATAGAGATCATGTTCAATCATCTCAGAGAGAAGATGAAGCAGAGGACTTGTTTGAGGAAGAAAAGTGATCCTGGAAAGTTTGTGGTTCCATGCTTCATCAAGGGAAACGAATATCCTAATGCCTTTTGTGATACTGGATCATCAGTGAGCATTAAGCCAAGAACTATGGAAGAGGAGCTGAACCTGAAAGTGGAACCCTCCAATGATTCTTTCACATTCGTAGACTGCTAAAAAGTGAACTCAGGAGGGATGGTAAAAGACGTTCCAGTGCAGAGTAACAAGACCCTAGTCCTAGTAGACTTCCATGTGATGGACATCAGGATAGATTGGAACTCTTCACTACTACTTGGGAGAGCATTCATGGCCACTGTGATAGCTATCTGTGATATGAAGTTAAACAGGCTGTATTTATCTCTAATTAATCAAAATATTTTTGATGAACCTGATAAGAATAAGAACAAAGCTACTCTGATTAAATTGGGTAATGATGCAGAACTTGTGGCCACATTCTTCTGCGATTATTACTTCAATGAAGAGACAGAAGATGGAGCATCGATTGATACCCAGCCCAGACAATCGATCAACGCGTTTGCAGCTAGCGTGCATCGATTGACACCACCTTTGCAGGGGTACACCATTTTTGTACTTCTAGTGCCAATGGTTCAGAAATTCCAAGATCGACCAGTTGGATAAACTCACTATTGATTAACGGTCGTATAGAGCATGGAAGGACATGGCAGAAGAATTTTTCATTGGAAAAAGAAATATGAGTATGGCATCTACAAGGATGAGAATGCTAATGCACGAGCTATAGACGGAAGAGTAGTTAATGTACAAGAAGAAGACATCAAAGCAGTTCTAGAGAGAGCTAGTATGTTTGAGCAGCGCTACATATGTTTACCAGAACATGCAACAAAGATCGGTATGTCTATGAAGAAACAAACGACATACAACAGAGCAGAGATTGATAATATTGTGCATGAGATCTACAAAGCTCAAGAGATGTCACTGGATGATTTATACAAGAGCCTTGATGATGTCTACTATCCAATAGACAAGTGCCTCACCGGTTTGACTACATGCATAGATGACATGAAGCAAGATTTGGATACTATTCAAAGACAGCATGCGATTAGAGCAGACAGACTGACATCGATCGACGACAACGTCAGGCCATCATCGATACTGAGATAGACAGACAGAAAACCGCAGCAGAAACACATTTAGAAGACAGGTTCGATGATATTGATTTTTCTCAGAGCCTGATGAAGGAAGATATTTCTCAGAAATTGGAGGATATATCAGAGACTAGCTGCCAGACTTAGAATGCTACAGCGCAGTATTGAGAATCTACAAAGGAAATTACATTGAGTGGAGGTTGCTAAGGAGATTAAAAAGAATGAGAAAGCCAGAGGAGATGAGGCAAAGAGAAAATTCATTGGTACATGGTTTCCGAAGAGCAAAGAAGATGTAGATGCTTGTTTTCCAAGTGTTGATCCACCTCCATACCAGTAAGAAATTTCAAAACGACGAGCTTAAGACTATAACCAAGCGCTGAGTGGGAGGCAACCCACTGGTTAGTAAGTTTTTATCTAATTGTTACTTATACTACTATTTATTTCGAGTGTTATTTTGATTTTGCAGACTGTTTGAGTCCACCATCGATCAATACCATAGAGGCACCATCAGTCGATAATGGATCGCGACCATCGATCGACCACATCCGCCAACCACCGAATTCGACACTCTCTTATAAAGAGAGGTGTCGATTTTTCTACTTATACTATTTACTTATGATATGATTTTTTCTAAACCAGTCCGGGACGGATTACTATGGGACAAGGTAATTTAAGTTTGGGGGAGGTTCGCTGATGCTATTTTTTTTAGTCTTATTTACTATATATATATAAGTTCTTCAAAAAGTTTTATTGAGTCAAGAAGGGGACTATGATCAAGATTTATTATTGAATAACCAAACTTTAGCACCATTCTTAGAAGGTTGTTTGCAGAGAGACAAGGAAACGAAAACAATCGACGCAGAATAAATATGATTATCGGAGGATCGCAATACTCCCACGATACCGTCTCGTAGATATCAATGGAAAGCCGAGATAGTTGAATACCAGTCCCATCCCCAAGATTTCCTGAACGATACGATCACTTTCTAGGAATACGAGACCATCAGAATCGACAAACCTCAGTGCGATCCACTTGTAATCGATCTCGTGATAAAGGATCTTCAAATTTCCAGAGTCTTTGGAGACACAGGAAGTACCATTGACATTATCTTCCGCGATACGCTCAGAAGGATGAACGTCGATCTATCCAAAGTTACACCAATTCTGAGACCATTCACGGGTTCTCTGGCACAACGTTAATGACTCTCGGATATATCAAACTCCCAGTCATAGCCAAATAAGTCACTAGGATCATCAATTTCGTGGTCTTCGACCACCAAGACATCTATAATGTGATCATGGGAACACCTTACATAAACTCCATGAAGGCAGTCCAATCAAACTATCACATGGGCATCAAATTTCCGACTTTGAACGGAAAAGCAGCACTCTGGCATTGCCAAAAATAGTCGCGACTTTGCTTCCTAGCCGAACATAAGCTGAGGTATATCACGACGACATCTATGGCTAAACCCAAACACCCGAAGATAACTCAGTCTCTGACTGAAAACACCTCCGAAATGCACGATCCTGAAATGTCCACCCGACCAATAGCTTTGAACAAAGAAAGCAAACAAGCTTCTGACCCCAAAGCTCTATCCCAACCGGAGGAGAAAAATCCGGAAGAATTCGTCGATCCAGCAACAGTTACTGCGACTGAGGTGATCGGCGCAGCAGCAACCGCCGAATAAAACGCTCGCGAGATGAACTGAACTACGAGACGTCTTGATTCCCGAAAGGGGCACGTAGGCAACTCGTCGCAAAACGAGTTCAGCTTTCCCTCTCTCAAAAGGGGGGAGAGTGGGTACGTATACATATCCTCGTATATTCCTAAATTTTAAAATATTTGCTTTTGTACTCAATATTTTAAAACTTTTCCGATAATAAGAAAACGCAATACGACTTCAAAAGGTCTCGCAATTCTCTTTTATAGTTAAGATACTCGATCTCCCGAGTTATTTTACAGCTACAATAACAATTCAAGATTTGTTAAGAATCGCCCAAGCACGAATATACGGTTATCGTATAACCCAGAAACGGAAATCTCACTAATAACCAACTCATTAATAACCAAGCGAACTCCAAGTGCTTTCAAAACACCCCTCAGACACGATATAAGTCTTCACGACAATAACTGAACATCTCCAAAAACCCCAAGACGTTTCGTAAAGCCATATACTAAGAAAAATTCTGAGCATAAAAACATTTCCTAACAAACTACCAAACAAATGAGTCTCGGATACACAGTAAAAATCGACCTCAAACCGAGACACTAAGCCCTATTCTCAAAAAATATTGAGATCACCTTACACATAAAACATATTTTCAGAAAAAAATGCGAGACATCGCGAGAAAATCTTTGAAAATATAGTTTTAAACTCGAAACAAACCACTAAAACAGTCTGTTTGTGAAAAATTAATTAACAACTAACTCATAAGAGCATACGCTCGCTCTTATATCGCATTCGTTGTTTAACCACGACAAATACATCAACCGTTCTCTAAACAAACATGTAGACATACCCCTCTCTTAGGATTGGTCCTCATAAATCTGACACAAGGATAATAGCACTATAAAAGAAATCAAAAATTTTGGTCATCACTTATAGACGACTTCAAAATTGTCTCTGGAGAGATGCTTGGTTTCCGATCGATGCAAGTTATATAAGCCTAGAACTTATCGCATATTTTAATATTGAACGACACCAGGTTGAAACCACAAACGGGTAACGTAAGCCAGAATAGTCACCGCAAACCCTAAAATTCATAGTAAGCCTAGAGCTTGCCCTAATCCTAGTGCACTGGTCTCAAACATCTCAAGGCATAGTATCTAACCGATATGGGATCCCAAAACATGTCTCTTCTCTTACATTCGCATTTCCATAAAAACAGAAAAACTAAGTCTTTCAAATACTCGCACCTGAAAAGAACAACAGATGTGACGATTCTTCAACGAGTTAGATACGAGATGACAACAGATACTTGTTTCCTCGACATCCACGATACTACCCATACACTATTAAAAATGAAAATAAATCATCAGATAAAAGAGGCAAAGCGGCAGGGATTCAAAGCCACACACGGCAGTCTCGATAATCTAAATACAACCATACTTGGCCAAAACGAAAACATAAACATAACATAGGGAACACATTCCCTTAAAAATGTAAAACATCCTTCACTAACCTAACTCATAGTTCCCACACATTGACCTCCCCATCTAGTACTCGCTAACTCTCAGCGGGTATACATGCTGCTCAACCGCGACATCTTCTCTTGGAGCGACAGGACCAACTTCCTCTAAAACAGGAGCAACGGGAACCGGGGCACAGTGCTCCAAGATTTTCCTCTCTATCTGAGGGATCGTCGATTTCGTGTTGGAAAGATCTTCCAGATACCTCGACATCATCACCTCCTCAGTCTTTAAGTCGTAGTTGCTTCCCTGCGTACGCCAGAAAGCACCCACAGAGCTTTGGCATGCGCAATAGTCCCCAAAGGACCTATACACTTGCTGGAAGTCTCCAAAATCAACCGAAAACTGAGCCAAACAGTCATTCATGCTAGACGCCTTCTCTCTTCGACCAGCTCTACACTCACGACGGAGAAGGCGCACTCCCTCCCGCTTGAGATCTTTCTCACGAAGAAGGCACGCCTCGGCCTCGCCCTTCAAGAGATAAATTTCCTTCTGGGCCATCTCAATTTGAAACTGAGCCGTCTGTGCTTCAAGGTAGCTTGCCCTAAGGGCGACGTTCAAGAAACTTTGTGCTTAATTTAGAGGTGAATTCTACCAAACAATATTACAGTAAATGCAAAAGCTGACCCCCATGCAGAGTCGCAATGCTTCCGTAAACTTTGCCGACCTAACAGGATCTTTTCTGGTCGCGGGTTGACCAGACGGAACGTTAGGAGAGACAAGATATTCATCAAGTTCGGACCCACCTCCGCACGTTGGCAGCGGGGTCTGACAGGTACAACTCTCATCTCCAGCGAGGAGATCTTGGTACCATTCCTCTGTGGGCAGCTCCACCCCATCGTAAGCGACATGACGTTCATCAGTGGCAACTTGTTTTATTCTTGGGAGACCGCTCTATCTCCCACACATGAGGAATCTAGTATGGTACGGACTTCTCCATAATGGTACGAACTCGCTGCAGAGAAAAGAAACCCCAATAGAACGGGCCGCCTCGAAGAGGGTCACTAACAACAATCGTGTACACAAGAAATGAGGGAAGAGGGTCGACAACTGCATAAAAAATAAATGGTCAGACATAAGTAAACAACAGAAAAAACTTCAAAGAATCCGACCACGATACCCTTGCGACCCCATCTTCGTCTAAAGATAGGAATGCTTTGTTCTGCAACGGAAGCCTTGTCTACGTAGCAAAGAAGTAAGATTTCCCAACAATAAAAGTTGGACGTAAGCGACTTGATCACCGCCATAAAATTCCTCGGCATGAGATAGTACCAGAGCGGGAAACCCGTACTATTTGGATACAGAAAATCTAGAAGATAGTCAACGCTAAGGTCCATCCCTTGTTCGTAACTTGATACAAGCCTAGGCTGACAAATTATGTATGATCCTTGGCACAAGAAAGAGACTCGACCTAACACAAGGGTGGACTGTTTGGCTTGATCTAATCAAACAAAGGGATCTGAGACCAAGTAACTTGATGGAATGAAGTGCACCACATGAGGGAGGCAAGACTAGTGATACAAAAAAAACTCTCTAAGTCGTGGAGGTACTGGTCACACAAGGCAAGAGAGAGGAAGCGAGTTCTTTGTTAGAGCTCTAGCTTTTTTGTTTAAGAAAATGTTTAGTTTTATATCATGCATAAAAAGATACAAAGTGCTTATAAAGGATTTGTCCAATGCAGGGGTGCCGTCGAGGATCTTTGAAACAAATATTACGTAGTTTTGGACTAAAAGAAAACCTTATTAGGCGTGCAAGACAACGAGAAAGTTTGGGAATAAAATTCAAATAAAAGAAAAGGAAAATTACCAAAGCTACAAACAAATCAAACCGTTGGAATATGAATTTAATGCTTACCTTTTTACCTTTTGGCCGGTTTGATTAGTTCTTGAATCTTCCTATATGAGCTGGCCTTCTATGCTGATGACCAGCAAGTTCCTATGGACTTGGTCCGGAATGAATGGCCAAAGATCTTTACTTGATAATTTACTCTTCTCGGATGGTCCATCATTCTTCAAGCTTGGTTCTTGATCAGCTTGTTCATCAGTTGGCTTAACCTCAGTTGGTTTAACCTGTAAATGATCAAAAGCAAGTATCATTCTCTCATTAAACTTGTGTTGAAGTATCTTATCTGTTTGTCTAGTCATGAGTCCTTTGAAGACAATTGGCATGGACACTTCTTGGGGTACTTCCGGTGGGATATCTTGGTGATCATATCTTGGATGTTTAACTCGGTTAGGTCCGAATCTGGTTCAGTTTGAATGTCCTCATCATTCCCTACCTCTTCAAAAGGTTTTGACCTCAAAACTGGTCCATCTCCAAGAAATAACATTGAAAGTTGAAAATACATTCAATTCACCTGGGAGATCAAGGCAGTATGCATTGTTGTTGATCCTCTCAATCACTTGGAATGGCCAATCTCCTCTTGGTTTTAGCTTGGAAATCCTCTGGCTTAGGAACCTCTCTTGTCTCATGTGTTACCAAACGCATTCCCATGGTTCAAACAAAACCTCTCTGTCACCCTTATTGTTATGCCTAGTGTACTACTCAGTTCTCTTTTCTAAGTTCTCCTGAACCCTCAAGGGGAGTTCTTTGACATACTTAGCCTTATCTTCTCCGGTTAGGCTAATAACTTCAGCTGGAGGTAAGGGCTTGAAGTCAAAAGGTGTGGTTAGATTAAACCCATATGCAGCTTGAAATGGTGACATTTTGATTGAATCTAACATCTGATCAACAAAAAGTAGAGGAAAGTGATCCTTTCGCATGACAGCGTTTAGCTTTCTGTAATCGATACACATTTTATGCCCGGTTACAGTTCTCAGCGGGATCAGTTCGTCTTTGTCATTATTCACCACTGTAATTCCTCCTTTCTTTGGGACAACGTGAATTGGAATGACCCAATTTATATCTTATATTGGGTAAATAACACCTTCTTCCAGAAGTTTCATAATTTCCTTTTTGACTACTTCTTTCAGGTTGGGATTTAATCTTCTCTGATGTTCAATGGATGATTTCGATTCATCCTCCAGGTGTATCATATGCATGCATCGATTAGGGGAGATTCCTTGAATGTCATCTAAATATTATATGATGGCCTTGCAATGTTTTCGCAACTTGTTCAGCATAAGTGCTGGCTCTCCGTTATTCAGGTTGGAATTGATGATGACAGGATAAGAGTTTTCATAAAGAAAGGCATATTTAAGTCCAGTTGGGAGCGGTTTAGTCTCAATCTTGGGTTCTTTCTCCTTACTCCAATCTTCGGTCATTGAACACTGTCGATCGACGGTAGTTGATAAGTCAATTTCTTTGATGTCGACACGCATTACTTCTCTGGTGGCATCCATAAATTTCGCATATTACTAAGCTCGATCATCCAACGAAAAAATTTTGCTTTCTGGAGATGTGATTGCTCTCCCCAAGGGATCATTATAACACATATCAATAAACGACTCTTCAGCTAATTCTGAAAGGTGATCTATATAGTAGGCTTTACCATCGATCAATGGTTCCTTGACTATCTTTTCCATGTCGAATACCATTGGTATTTTTCTGATATTGAGACATATGCGTCCTTCTCTAACATCAATGATCGCTCCGGCTGTAGCCAGGAATGGTCTTCCTAAAATTAGGGGATTTATGGATTCTTGCTCATATCTTAGAACGATGAAGTCTGTAGGTATAAGACAGTCATTAATGTGAATGGGCACATCTTCAAGTACACCTTATGGAATCCTAGTTGATCTATTTGCTTAAACGAGAGTGATCTGGGTAGACTGAATCTGAATTAGCCCGAGGGCAATTGCAACTGAGTAAGGCATCAAGTTCACACTAGAGCCTAAATCACAAAGTGATCTTTGGAATCTGTCATTGCGGATGATGCAATCTAGAACAAATCTACCAGGATCAAGAAGTTTAACTGGGTTTTTCTTGAATAATCGCGCTCACTTCCTCGAATACCATCATTATGCTATGCTCTGTTTCACTGAATCCTCGTGATACTGTGTCTTTCTTGATCGCAGGTGAAACCTTTAAGGCATCGCTAAGTGGCATCTCGATGATCACTTTGTCAAAACCTTTCTTGCGTATTGCTTGATCAAAACCTTTTTCACTTTTGCATTACTACCAGGAAAAGGGATTCTCGCTCGGTAGACCCTAGTATTATCTGGTTTGGTTAATTTTGGGCTTGGGATTGGGCTTTGATCAATTCTTGGTCCGTAGTGTCGATCAACGGTCTCGCGATCCTCCATTTTTGCTCCTTTATCCTTCAAGTTAGTGGGAAATTCCTCTAGTTCGTCATCGTGATCTAATACTTCTGTTTTGGGAAGAATTCCGGGACCAAGCTTGTCAATGTCAAGATGAATGGGGTTTGATTTTTCTTCCCCATCTTGCACAATTCTAGAGAATTCATCAATGGTGATGCTCTCTTTTGCGATGGGAATGAGTAGTTTTCCGCTTCGTAAAGTTACAGCATTGACTTGACTCCTAGGGATGGTGTCGTTCATACCAGATAGGAATTCTTCTTCTCTCCTGATAGACATGGCGTTACTCACAACTTGGTTGGGTACTCTTAATTTTCTCACTCAGAGTTTTGAATTTCTCCGTCATCTCTGAGTATATTAAATCTAGTTTACCGTCGAGGTTGGTTGCTACCCTACGGTTTCCTGTGAATATTTGAGTGATTCTTGATTTTGAACTTCTTTCATGTCTTGTCACAGTTACGTCGTACTCTCTTGAGAAACTGCCAATGTTTTCCCGAAATCGTTGATCGTTTAAACTCATCACATCCGTGAACTCAACTCGTCTTTCGTTCCTCAAAGAAATATTATCGTTCTCATCATATTGTTTGGATTGAGTGTGTTTATCTAGAAGAGATGCTACTGAAACTAGAGTCTTTTTAACTTGGATAAAGTGCTTCTCCTCTTCGGAGGTTGATGGATTCTTTCCTTCGGTATCTCTCCTGTCAAAAGCTTTACCTAAAACTATAATTTCAATCAGCCTCTTAGCGTCCTCAAGGTTTCGAGTACCAAAGTTGCCTTTCCTGGTTGTATCAAGAATGGTTTGATAGTCTAGGTTTAGTTCTCTATAAAAGGTGTTGATGAGTTGGGGTTTCTGAAAATCCATGGTGTGGGAACGCGAATTGGTAGTTTTCGAACATTGCCATATCATTTTTAAAAGATTAGCGGTTACCTTTAAGGAATGTCAAAATTTCTCTTCTCGCTTCCAAGTATCTCTCTTCGTCGAAGAAGTGATTAATGAAAGCGTTTCTGATATTCTTCCAGCAAGTTAGGGATCTTGGTGGTAGATGTTCTAGCCACCTCCTGGCGTCCCCTACAAGGGGGAAAGGAAAAAGCTTGCAACACACCATTTCTTCTAGCAGTTTAATGTGATCATCCGGGTGTTCAGTGGGGAGGCCACTGAACGGATTTCTACGTATCAGAACAAGGTAATCAGCATTAAGTTTCAGAGTTTCCTGCATGGTTATGTTAATCTGATAGCGAACCTATTGGAAAAGATCCTGCTGGGGTTTAAGTATTCAAGCATCGGCAATCTATTTTTAAACTCATCTTTTGGAGTTTTAGTAATTTTTTCAGGGATTGCAGCCCCCTGTTTATTAATGATTTGGCTAGCTTCGTTGCATTCATGATCATTTAGATCTATCAAAACTACTTCCTCATTAATAAGTTCAGTATAGACGGACTTACCTGCTTCTGGCTGATCGGTATTGATCGATGGCGGTAGAAGAGTGTGCCCCGACGTTGGTGGACGAACGTCGATCAATCCTGGAAGAGATCCGTCGATCGATTCTTGTCATCCAGAGTCCATATTCTCTTCAAAAGGTCCAGTGTCATCAGGAATAAGAAAAGAATAGGTTAGCAACAGTAAAGTAAAAATCTAGACTATATTCTAAACTAAATCTAATGGAAATAAGAAAGATTCCCCGGCAACAGCGCCAAATTTGATGCAGGTTTTATTATGTACTCTCAAATTAACCTTATGAGCTACTTTTAACTCTCTCAAATAAGAGATTCAGTGTACTACTTAAGGATCAAATACACAGATACTCGAAGATTACTCAATTGATTTATTGCTTCGAAGTAAAGCTAGATGAAAGTATTGATTGATGGATAGTGATTTAAGGATTGTCTTAGTTTGTAAATATTATTGGGAAGGATTAGACTTAGGGGAACTCTCAAGCAGACTAAGTAATGCGGACTAACAAAATGTTAAGGGTTTTAGTGAAGCGCTGTTCTGAACTCAAACTCTAAGGTTTAGGTAAGTCACTCTTGTAATTCTTAACGGAGTGTGGATCGATGGCCACTACGTGGGGTCGATCGACACTACTTCTAAACAGACACAACTTTTATGTTTGATATGTTCTCTAAACTCCTAATTCAACTCTAGTTTGTTATTAGGGTTTTAGACTGTTTAGGACATGTTTCAGAGTATAGCCAAGCTCTTGCTTTCGCTACAACATCCTATAATCTAAGGTTGAGGTGATCATATTCAAATTTAGCATTAAGATTTACTTAAACAAAGAACTAATTAGAATAACCCTAACAATTTCATAACATCAGCAAGCCATTAAATAACCTAGAAGAACCCAAAATCTAACAATGGACTACTCATACATGATTGTGATAAACATGATGAATAACTGAGTGAATTGCATAGAAATAACAATAAGAAACAAGAGAATTCAAGATCTTGGTCTGTGAATAGAATAGACCTCTCTCTCCAGAGGTAGCCATCAAAGTTGCAAGTATTAAAAAGGTTGTGAAAAACAAGTGTCCCCTTGCAAATCAGCTAAGAAAACTAATTAAAAGTCTAAAATGCAGCCAGGGACATGTCTTGCAATTAATATAACTTATGGGTAAAATTGTAATTTCTTCAAATCTTCTATTAATTCGCGGAAGATTTGACCTTCGATCGACACTCCGGGTGAGATGCCGATTGATGGTTTCTTCGTATTCTGGTTCTGACTTCAAGTTTTCGGCTGAGCATTCTTCAATGCTCCAAAATGATCTAAAAGCTCCAATTTCTTCCAATGAGTACATGAACCTGTACCAGTTGCTTCCAATGAGTACATGAACCTGTACCAATTGCATATAAAAGACTCTAATCTATATGGGTGAGGATGCTTAGTTTTTTCTTGGCCAAGTTTATCTACCATGTATGCACTAGAAATGTTAGTGCAAGACCCACCATCAATGATAAGATTACAAACCATGCCTATGATGGTACGTCGGTTGTGGAATATGTTCTCTTTTGGATGGTCTCAGCTGGTTGCACTTGGACACCAAGCACACGCCTGATCATCAAGCTTTCTCCAAAAAATGGATATTTAATTTCCCCAAATTCTTTTTGGACTTTTGGATCATCTTCATGATGGGACTCATATCCTCCCTCTTCAGTGAGAAACATGACCCTCTAGTTCGGATATTCTCTTTCCATATGTCCTCGGCCTTTACACTTGAAGAAGGTTATATCTTTGGAGCATTGGGGATTAGCATTCCTCCCTGGTTCTGCTGTGGTGTCTTTGTTAGGCTCATTAGGTCAGGTCTTGTTCTGGTTTCCCAAATCAATTCGCTTGCCTTTGTCCACTGGCTTAGGATAGTTGATGTTGTTGTTCCTTGAACCCCAAGAAGCTTGTGTTTTACTTCTGGTGGAATTTTTCTTTATATGTTGTTCGGCTTTAATGGCTAAGTGGAAGGGTCTTTGAATTCTAGGTATTTTTCTCTTTCAACCTTGCTATTGATTTTGTCGGTAATCCATCCACAAACTGGGCCAAGATGGATTCTTCATCCTCATTGAGTCCAAGCCGGTTTCTCAAGCGTTCAAACTCATCACATTACTCTTCTACTGACTTAGTCCCTTGCCTAAGGGTTCTAAACGCCTTTGCAAGTCTATGTGGAAGTGTTGTGGGACAAACCGCTGGCACAATAGATCCTTCATCTCTATCCAAGACTCAACTGGCCTCAGTTGGTTTCTCCTCCGGTCTGTGGTTACTCTGTCCCACCATATCAGTGCATTTTCAGTAAGTTGAGCCACAGAAAGTGCTACCCTCTTTGGACCAGGATGGTTGTAATACTCAAAGATATGGTCCCTTCTCTTCCCCAAATCAAGATAGGCTTCCGCGTCCACCTTTCCAGCAAATACTGGTGCCTCTAGCTTGATGTGGTTTTGATATGGGTTCTGGTTAAGTCATGCCCTTGGAGGTGGGTGGTACTATTCCTCCTCTTCTTCCCCATAATCATCTTGAACCTCATGCCTCCTTGGATTTGGTTGAGGATAGGGTCCAGGGTCATCTTCTTGACATTGGTCTCTAGTACCGGGTCCTTTGTTGTCATTGATATGAACTCCAGTCCTCCTTGGGGGTGCCCCGGTTGGCCATGCATTGTTTTGGGCTGGCCCCAAATCTTGTCGGACCGTACCAATGTCTTGTCTCACATTCCTGATCTCGTCTCGTAGGTCGTGGATGGCTTGCATCAGGGCTGATTGTCCTTCATCTCCCAAGGCTGCCATGCAAATGTTCCTAGCAAAGAAATTTTGGACTTAAGAGTTTGGATGATAAAAATATAAAAGATAGAACAAAACAAATTGAAAATTGATGTATTTTTTAAAAAAAAGTCATAAGAAAGTAAACAATCTAATAAAGAAGAAAACTCTTTTTTCCTTTGATTAAGATTTTGAAATTTAAACAAAGAGAAGGAAGAGGATTAAGGCAATTTTAAAGAAAATGGAAATACTCGGTGCGGTGTTCGACTGAAAAGGAAGGTTTTTAAACCCTCGACCCCAAAAGGAAAATCGAATAGTGCAAACTTGATAACACATTTTCTTATGATACTCTGAATGTTACTGGATCTAAGACACAATCAAACTCGACAGGAAGAAGAACACAACTTTTTTTTTGTTTTTATGATTTATCAAAGGATTAACTAGTACAAACGAGACAAAGACAATCGACTAGAGTTCTAATGATATGCAACTAATGGAACTATGAAACGAATGCAACCGGAATGTGGATGATAACTACTTGATGCAACAAGGAACAGATGATTCTTTTATAGTTTTCAATAGATTGATGCAACACAGAAACTATAGGAATGAAACAAACAATTTTTTTTAACATTTAAGGATGCAAAACGAATGCAAGCAGGGGTGTAAAAGGATAGAAACCACCTGGTTTTGAAGGAAATTCAGCTATGATACCAGAAATGATACAAGCCTAGGTTGACAAAGGCTGTATGATCCTTGGCACAAGAGAGAGACTCGACCTAACACAAGGGTGGACCGGTTGGCTTGATCTAATCAAACAAAGGGATCTGAGAACAAGTAACTTGATGGAATGAAGTCCACCACACGAGGGATTCAAGACTCGTGATACAACACAAACTCTCTTAGCCGTGGGGGTACTGGTCTCACAAGGCAAGAGAGAAGACGTGAGTTCTTTGTTAGAGCTCTAGGGTTTTCGTTTAAGAAAAGGTTATGTTTATATCATGCGTAAATAGATACAAACTGCTTATAGGAGACTTGTCCAATATCATGGTTCCTTCGAGTTTATTTGAAGCAAATATTACATACTTTTAGACTAAAAGAAAACCCTATTAGGCGTGCAAGACAACTGGAAAGTTTGGGAATAAAATTCAAATAAAAGAAAAGGAAAGGACCAAAGCTGCAAAACAAATCAAACCGTTGGAATATGAATTTAAATGCTTACCTTCTTACGTTTTGGCCAGTTTGATTAGTCCTTGAGTCTTTCTAGATGAGATGATTTTATATGCTGATGACCAGCAAGTTGCTATGGACTTGGTTTGGAATGAATGGCCAAAGATCTTCACCTCATGATTTAGTCTTCTCTGATGGTCCATCATTCTTCAAGATTGGTTCTTGATCAGCTTGTTCATCATTTGGCTTAACCTCAGTTGTTTTAATCTGTACATGATCAAAAGCAAGCATCATGCTCTCATTTAACTTGTTTTGAAGTATCTTAGCTCTTTGTCTAGTCATGGGTCCTGTGAACACAATTGGCATGGACATTTATTGGGTTGCTTCTAGTTGGGATATCTTGGTGATCATTTCTTGGATGTCTCGCTCAGTGATAAACCATGGATTTTACCTATGATATATAGAGTATTTTTAGAGTCTTTTATATGCATTTGGTACTGTTTTAGAGTATTTACAAGTCCAGGTACTCATTGGACGCAATTGGAGTTTTTGGGCTATTTTGGAGCATTTAGGATGTTCACCAGAAACTCAGATTCGGCTCCAGATTTATAAAGGAACCATCGATCGACGTCACACACTGTGTGTCGATCAACAGCCAAGTCGACAACAAGATTAGTGAAGGCTTGAGAAATTACAAGTTTTACCCAGAAGTTTTATTATTTGCGAGACAAGTCTTTCGCTGAAAATTTAGACTATTTATTAGGGTTTTCTATCTTAGTTTTAACCTATTTCTAGGAGACCTAAGGAAAAGTTGTCATCTAAGTTACACAAGAATTTTGGAATTAAGATTTGGAGCACATTGCTACATCTATCGGAGAGAAAGATCTGATCATCATTACAGAGAAGATTTTGAACTCCTTATCTTTTTACTCAGTTTATTCTATGCAATTTATTCAGAATTTATTCATGTTCTTTATTGCTATGTCTAAGTAGTTCACTGTTAGATTTGGGTTATTAAATGGTAATAATGTATTGCTGATTTTTAGAAATTGTTAGGTTAATCCTTTTGGTTCTTTGTTTAAGTTGCTCTTAATGCTAAATTGAACTTGATCACTTCAACCTTAGAAATTAGGGTTCTATGGCGCAAGCGAGAGTTTGGTTATAACCTGGAATCTATCTTAAACAATCTAAATACCCTGTAACAAATGAGAGTTGAACTGGAAGTTTAGAGAACCTATCAAACCGTGAAACCAGTACTTTTAGAATGAGCATCGATCGTCGCCACCATGTGGTCATCGATCGATACTCAGTGGAGATGCGCGAGAGCGATTTCCTAAACCCTAAGGTTTGAGTTCAGAACAATGCTTAATAAAACCCTAGCAATCTATTAATCTATAATATCTAATCTTACCTAAGAATTTTCCCTAAGTCTAATCTCTTAATTTGATCCTCACAAACCAAATCAATCTTGAAATCGCTTTTATTGTTATTACAATATTTCATCTAGCTTTAATTCAAAACAACAAAGTTTGTTGTGCAAACCTAGAGTCTCTATAGATTTGATCCCCAAGTACTACATTGAACCTCTTATTTGAGAGAATAAAGTGGGAAATAAGGTTAATTTGAAGTTGAAATAAAACCCCACATCAAATTTGGCTCTGTTGTCGGGGACTCTTTCTTATTTCCATTAGACTTAGTTTAGAATATTGTCTAGACTTTTACTTTACTGTTTGCTTAATTGTCCTTTCCCTGATCCTTATAACACAAGTACTTAAAGGAGAGGATATGGATTCAGGACGACAACCATTGATTGACGGAACTATACTGGATTTGATCAACGTCAGTCCACTGCCGTCGGGCGACACCCTTCCATTGCCATCGATCGATACCGATCAGCCGGAAGAAGGCAAGTACGCCTTTAATGATTCTGATAATAAGAAAACAGTCTTGATATAACCAATGAACAAAAAAGCAACGAACCAAGCTAACTAATTAATTATCAGGGAGTTGTAATCCCCGATAAAATCACTAAATCTCCAAAGAATGAATTGCCAATGCACGAATACCTAAGCCCCAACAGAACCTATTCCACTAGGTCTGCAATTCGATTATCTGATAACCATGCATGAGGCTCTGAGCTTGATATCGACATCCTAATTTATGGCTCGCAAAAACCAGCTCACTGGTTTTCCTACCGAACACCTGAACGATCACATCGAGATGCTAGAAGACATGGTGAACGAAGATTTCAAATGCTGAAAACTAATTCCCTTTTCCCTTGAAGGTGATGCCAGGAGGTGGCTGAACCAGCTACCACCAGTAACCATGAACTGTTGAGAAGATATTAGAAGCGCTTTCATCAATCACTTCTTCGACGAGGAGAGATACTAGGAAGCAAGAAGAGAAATATCCACTTTCATTCAAGGTAGCCATGAATCTCTTAAAAAATCCTGGACGAGGTTCAAGAGCTACCAATTTTCGTGCCTGCACCATGGATTCTCAGAACCCCAACTCATCCACACTTTCTATAGAGGACTAAACCTAAATTATCAAACCATCCTTGATACAGCCAGCAAGGGGAACTGACATGGGTGTGTTTATTGTTCTAGTATGGTATAAATATCCCAAACAATTAACTATCAAATTAACACGTAATTCTAACACACAAAACAATACTCTTGCCAAGAGAGATCAGGTGTAGTACTTAGGGATCGAATCCACAGAGAAAAATGGCACACAATAGATTTCTTATTTCTAAAGGTTAAGCTAGGTGATTATATATATTGCTAACAAGTAATCAGTCTAAGGAAATATTCCTTATTGGAAGGTGTAGATGCACTATGGAAATATGCTAATAGTATAAATATGGAATTATGCTAATAGTGTAAATATTGAAATATGCTACTAAACTAACTAGATGCAAATGTATATATGCTAGATCTAGGGTTTCAAGCTCAATGAATTATAGAGAATAAGAAGCACAAATATGTAAATATTCTAGAACTCAAATATTAACACTACAAGAAATATCAACATTACCAGGGCCGTGGAAACCTATTGTATCGTTTTAGTAGCGAAAACACTTACGCTATGACAGCCGCAGCTATAGTAGACCCCCCCTCCCTATTGTAGCACATTTTTGTGTTCTATTAAAAGTTTCTATATTATAGCATTGTTTTATTGCTAAATTAAATATCTTTTATATCGTCTTGTTTATGATGTATTATATTTTGATATGGCGTTTTATTTTTGTCGTAACATATTTTATGATGATAGCTTTCTCTTGCCATGGAATATGTTGTTGCAACGCTTGCGGTTTTCGAGTCTTGCACCTATAATAGCTTTGTCTATACATTACGTAATACTGAAAATAGCTTTTTTCTTGTGCTAGGATGTTAATTTCCATAGCTAATTTGAAATGCCAAATATTTCGTAAAATGAAACATTTGAAAATTAATTTTGATTGCTATTTTTAATTTTCCTGGTATAATTAATTGTTTTATTCAAAATATTGAATAGCATAAATTTTAAATAATAATTTAAAATCTAGATTTTTATTAAATTAAAAGACACAAATAACAAACATGCCAAAAGAAATAATTTTGATTCAGTACAATCCATAAGCAAATAAAACACAGACAGAAGCAATGGTTTATAGAAATATTATTGACGAGAACCCTTGGCTCATGAGGAGTGTACATGTGCTTGGTGTGGGCGTCTCACTGGAGCTGAGTTCCAACCATTCAAGGATCTGATACAGTTCCGGAACATGGGTCGATGTCCTCTTCAGGTTCCTCAATGCGTATCAAGTGGTAGCCTTGAGAGCGTTTGAACTCGGCTCTTGTTATCTCTTCCACATCATTGCCTCCTGAGGACTGTCCTGGTTATGTTATTGGGCGTTGGAATTGATTTGTGGCTTCTTGTTGTGGCTGTTGTTGTGGCTGTTCTTGTCTGAATTGTGGCTTCACCCCGGTTGCCGCAAGTCCACAGACTATTTCCTTCCTTGCTGCCATTAGAGTTGCTAGATGGAAAAGTTAACCAAAGTTAGATGTTTAAGATAAATAAGAGTGTAGATGGAACAAAAAATTTGAGTTTCAACAAAATACCACAAATCAAACAAAATACAACAAATAGATTAAATTAAAAAATTAACAGAAGTTAGATCTGAAGATTCTCTGAGCTGGAAATTAACAGAAGTTGGTTATCTTTGAGAAAGGCTTCAAATATTTGTAGATCTGTAAGATTTCTTATAATCAGAGAAATATAATAAAGAGATGGATGAGTTAAATCAAGGGTTTAGAGGTCGCTATAACCTGTAAGGAGAGAACTCTGTAATGTAAATCGTGGTGGTTGAATAAAGATTGGAGATTGAATTGTGGAGGCTCGGAGAGTTTAGTCGTGAGAGAAGGCATGAGAGAGAATCGTGAGAGAGATTTGTGGTGGAGAGAAGGCATGAGAGAGAATCGTGAGAGAAATTTGTGGGAATGAGATAAAGAAAATAACTCGACCAATGAGGGAGAAGGGCGATGATAACCTAAAGGACTAATCTACACCGTTGAATCATGTCAATCCAATGGATGAAATGTGTCGATTTTTTTAATTGTTTCTCTCCTATTGAAATAACGACAATATGGAGATAAACTAAGAAGAGCATCGATTTTGTTTGGTTTTGAGATGATTTAGGATGTTGTAAACTTGTATTTGAATGTATATATATATTTTAAGTGATCATATAACCAATACAAACTAAAATATGGAAAAAACAGCATTTTGTGGACATATATACACTAAACACTCAAAGTAAACCAATTTATACCCTAACCCCTAAAACTTGACACAAACATGTTAACCCTCAATGACAAAGGTTTGGAAAGCTTTCTTTGAGTATTATTATTTTTGCTAACCTTCACCAAACACAATCTGTATTTTTTCAATGAATCATTGGAAACTATCATTACCTTAACCTTTAACACAAATCAATCCCTACACCACCAAACCCTATCGTTACCCTATCTTTACCCTAAACCCTAAATGTTTTTTTTATTTGTAATTTGAAATTGTATTTGGACATTTCAAATGTATAGTGAACTATTAAATTATGGGCCTTGTTGTGAATTAAGATAAACCGTGAAATCATAAAACACTTACTTAGTTAAGTTTCAAACTGAATACAAAGATCCAAGGCAAATAACAGTAGTCACGTTCTGAAACAGAGAAACAGAAAGCCGATGATGTCTTTAGAAAACAGAGTCAATAAAAACATAGTCATTAAAAATGTCTTATTGCTTGGTTCCTTTGGCTCTTTTAAACCTGCGCAGAAAGACATATCTCTGACTAGTTTGACACATCTCCACACTAATGTAACATTGTAAGAAAGACCCTTTGGAGATCAGAGTGTAAAAATATATAATTGTGGACTAATATACAAAGTTAAAAGAGCTTCAGTTGATACCTCTAATCGCAACCGGAAGAAGCTGTTGCATTAACATATGGTAATCATGTGATTTCATTCCTGATATCTTACATTCTTCTATCTTCACACACCTTCATATATTTGAGCAGTAACCATCCAGACCTCTAAAGTCAAAGAGACTCTTGCAGAATACTTTCTTCTCTTTGCTGGACAAAGAACAAGGTGCTGGAGAAAGGTAAGTTCTTTTCCCACGGGGTTGAGGATGTAAATCCTTCCTGATTCCAAGCAGTTCCAGATCTTTTCTAGCGTTAAGACCATCTTTTGATTTTCCACAATGCAACAATGTTGCGATAAGGCTTGCAGCAACATTTCTTTCCCCGTGCATCACGTCTAAATTGTGTCGCACCGGAAGTTCCTATACAAAACAATCACATAGGAGTGTCAAAGAAAGCTAGAAATAGAACAATTCTCAAAAAGAAGTCAAATATAGAAGAAACATACCTCCCAATAAGGCAACTTGAAAAATATTGACCTCTTCTTCCATCTAGATAGCTCCTTCCTCTTCCTCTTCCTCTGATTCACTAGATTCATCATCCGTATTTGACTCAGATCCAACAGCCTCTTTCATCTTCCTCTTCTTTCCAGTTACTTTCACATTTCCAAATTCATTCTTGTAGTTTCTGAGTATTTGGCTTATGTTACGACCATTCAGAATCCTACCCTTTCTCCCATACTCGGCTTTACCATCAAACCATGATTTCCTTCCTCAATAAGCATGTCTCGGAGGTAGACCTTTCCGATGGGACATATATACGTGCTTCCTGTAATTACTCAACCACATACTATCTGTGTTTTTCCCACACACAGGACATCCCATTTTGCCTTTTACCTTACACCCTGCAAGATTGCCGTACGCAGGAAAATCCTGAATGGTCCATAGAAGCATTGCTCTTAACGTGAAAGTGGTCTGACTGAATGCATCATACGTGACCTCTCCTTTCTCCCACAGCAGGTTTAGATCCTCCATAAGTGGTGCTAAATACACATCAATATTGTTTCCAGGTTGGGTTGGACCAGGAATCAGCAATGACAACATGATGTTCTCCTCCTTCATACACTTCTCAGGTGACATGTTGTAGTTGACAAGCAAAACAGGCCAAGAACTGTAGTTCACATTCTTCATGCTACCCATCAGTCGACCGCCCTAGCCTGAGATTCTGTTCTTCAGCAGCAAAGGACGGGTACTTGTCATTCATCTGATCCCAAGTTACAGAATCTACCGGATGCATGCTTTTTCCATCAGTGCTCTTATTACTAAAATGCCACCTTAAGTCCTCGCCATGTCCTCTGACCTGAACATCCTCTTCAGCCGTGGGATTATCGGAAAATAACTCAGAACATTCTGTGGAATACCTTTCTTCACATCACCTGTGCGCATGTTAATCTTCCATCTTGAAGCATTGCATTTCAGACAGTTGTCTAGCTTCTCAAGCTCCTTCCTGAACAAACAACAGTCGTTCACACAAGCGTGTATCTTCTCATAACCCATATCAAAAGATTTCAGAAACCTTTTCACTTCATACAACGATGTGTGCAAGAAATTATCCTTGGCCAGCATCTGTGGCAAAGTCTCAAGCAACCTATCGAAGCTTCTATCAGACCAACCACTCTCTGTCTTTATCCTAAAGAGGGAAACTATCGCCGAGAGCTTGTTGTGGTTAGAAGAACTTGGATACAGAGGTGTTTCTGCATCTGCTAGCTTAGCAAGAAACTCATCTTCTTCCTTATCTTCACCTTCAGCAACCTCACTTACATTACGCTTCCTAACATAATCTTCATCGAGAAACTCAGCTGCTTGGTATAACCCTAAAATCTCTTTGTTCCTATCACTTGCATCGCTTCTACAGCCAGCCCCTGATACTACTTCTCCATGATGATACCAATCCTGACGCAGCTTGTAACTCAAATCCATTCCCCTAGTCACTAGATGATCAACAACAAC
Source organism: Moricandia moricandioides (assembly GCA_905132885.1). Classification (NCBI taxonomy): domain Eukaryota; kingdom Viridiplantae; phylum Streptophyta; class Magnoliopsida; order Brassicales; family Brassicaceae; genus Moricandia; species Moricandia moricandioides. Next base: position 108,437 of record CAJHQQ010000826.1, on the reverse strand, counting down.
ACCATCTGAGTGACGATCAACATTGTGACAGTCTGCGCATGGGCAAATGATCAGCTCAGACTCTGCTATATCTGCACCAACACACCTCACAAACTCCCTCGCACCTCTCTCATAACCAGGATCAGCTCTGAATTACACTTGAAAGCATAAATTAAACTCTTTTCATCACACAAAAATCAGTAACTATAATATATTTTGTTTTTCATTACCTGTTTAGATGAACCCATGACTTTTCCACCATTTTTATGCTCTAAGTTTCTCACCCATAACCAACAAACAAAAAACATAAGAGTATGTCAAACACCAAACACACACATTGTCATTCAAATAACAGCAATAAACTATTCAATCGTCAAACATTCAGATACTAAAACTCACACAATCAAAAACAATCAACAGTACAACATAAAAATTGTCAACAAAAAATCACCTCAATAAACGATTTCACTCTAGAGAAAAGCTCAAACCTGCAAATCAAAACAGAACAAACAAGAACAAAGAATCAAATCGTATTCGCCACAAAAAGAATCAAACTTCAGTCCTCACGATATTGAATCCGAAACTGATTTGATAATCTCTAATCCTCATGTCCTCAAATCGAAATTGAAATCAGAGATATCATAAAATTGTAAAAGTGGAAAGAACTTAAATAAATTAATCGGCGAAATCAGATCAATCTAAAAATTGAATCTAGGGTTCATAAAGACAAAATCGAAAATGGGTTTCACCAGGAATCTGACCGCCGGCGACGACAACACCACAGCCAGGAAGATCTTCGTGAAATGTCGGAGAGAGCTGAGGCTTCACTGTTGCATGCCTCGTCGATGGTTACGAAGCGAAGGAGAAGATGACGAAAAGGTAAAAAAAAACATAAGGTAAAGAGCTAAATGACCCGACACTTTACCGCTATTAATGTATTTTTTATTCTTTTTTTTCGCGGGTTAATGAAATTTTTCACTAGCGTTTAATTAACACTACAAAAAGGCCGGGTATCGGATTTAACTACTTTTCGTAGCAGTTTGTGAATTCGTGCTACCGTGAACTGCTACCAATACCCATATTTCTTGTAGTGTAACTATTCTGACCCTTTTAACTCACTCTCATATGCGAGGAAAGGAAAGACCATCGATTGATTGCTAAGGCTTGGTGTTGATTGACGGTGAAATCAGAAGGAAGTGTGAATGAGATTTGATATGTTCACCAAGATAATTAGATCATCTCTCGCATGCGCCAAACAACCTAGTTCAGTGGAGTATATTCTGGCACATAACCTACTCTCGTAGTCGTCCATGTCCTACTTTCGAGATCCTAATTAGCTACTCTAGAATGAAAGCATCAAGAATAACTCAATTGATTGATATTAACTTAACCTAGCAATCCTACTTTTCGGCTAATCCATGATTGCTATCATTCAACCAAATCTAGTTGATAACTACTCAGACATAATCAAAGTAAGAATAATAATCTGAATATAATGCATAGATAAAATATTGGGGTTCCAATACAAATCTCCCTAAGGAGTTATGAATCTTCTCTCTAAATAAATCCTAAAACTATAATGGAGTGCTGGTTCACACACACACACACTTGCCACACTAGTACCCCCCCCCCCCCCCCCCCCTTCTTTCTGGTGTAATACATTAAGTAAAAATATAAAATCTAGATCAAAGCTCATCAAGGGGTAATCTTGTATTCTTGTGTCTTGTCTCTAACTTGGGCTTGAAATTGGTTGTGTGTGAATTGGTCATCGATCGATGTCAAGTGTTCGACATCGATCGATCTTTGTCATGTAACATTGGTCGATAGTGCCGTTGATCGACGATAGTCTTGTACTTTGACTCTCTCGAAGATCAGCAACGGATTATTCTCCTCTAAATGCTCCATATATCTCCAAAATGTACATGGACCTGTAAAGACCTTAAAACATAGTTTAGACACACATAATAGACCCAAATGGAGTCCATAACATGGCCTAAAACTGGTAATAAATAGGTTATATCAACTCCCCCAGACTTAACCTTTTGCTTGTCCTCAAGCAATCAATCCTGCGAACCAGGTTTTAAAAAGCAAAGACTCACATAATATCTAAGTATAACTATCACCTTACTTTATTGCAGCCACATCCTATCAAGTCAATCACATAGAACTTTATATACATTATCCTAGTATAGCAACCAAATCCATTCTACCAACAACGTAGCGATTACTAGTCTGACTCGCTCCTCTACTGATTTTATTTCTTTGCATAAAACAAAAGTGCAGGCTTTACATTGGGAGTATCGATCAATGGATATGTAGACTCTTACCTCTGCAAGTATCTGAACACACATGTAGTCTTCTCTGATTCATTTCCTCTCTCTCTTATCAGTTCTTCTCAGTCAATGTCTCCCTTCTTTTGAGGGTGTCATTTTACTTTTTTAATTGACTAAGATATTTTGGATAGGCTTCCATGAATCAAGCCCTAATGGTTTTTTCCACCTGATCATGTTCACTTCCTTTTTACCTTTATCTCTTTCTTGGATCATATGAATCAAGCTTTAATGGTTGTAACCACCAAATCATGTTCGACTCCTTTTTTAATATGAAGGGAGAGAGAGGGGAATCAGAAGCACAGAGACTTTTACCTTCGAGACTTGCAGAAGGAATCTGATCCAGTGTATACCAAATCCCAAAGCAAGCAAATAATGTCAGTATTACTGTTAGAAATCAGCTTCGGTTCATTCAAACTTTCTAAGCAAGTGTGATATAGTGGCAGGATGATCCACTTTGGTATCTCTAGTAATCTCTGCAAAAAACTTTCTAAGAATGGTGCTAATGTGTGGTTAGTCAATAATAAATCTTGATCATAGTCTTCTTCTTGAATCAATAAACTTTTTTGAAAAACTTATATATATAGTAAATAAAACTGAAAACAATAAAATATCATTAGCGAACCTCCCTCCAGACTTAAATTACATTTTCCCCAGTGTAATTCGCCTCAGATTGGTTAGGAAAATTAAATCATAAGTATATGGCCTAAGTATAGAACTCGATACCTCTCTCTCTGTGAGAGAGTGTCGATTGATGGTAGGCAGGTTTGGTCGATCGATGGTCGCAATCCATTGTTGACCGATGGTGCCTCTATGGTGTCGATAGATGGTGTATAAGTAGTCTGTGGAAATATAATAAAACTCGAAATAAATAAATAGTATATGCAAAAACCTACTAAAAAGTGGGTTGTCTCCCACTCAGCGCTTGGTTATATTCGTAAGCTTGACGTTTTGAACTTTCTGACTCGAAGGGAGGTGGATCAACACTTGGAAAACAATTGTCTACATCTTCTTTGCTCTTCTGAAACCATGTACCAATGAAATTTCTCATTGCTTCATCTCCTCTGGTTTTCTCATTCTTTATGATATCCTTAATAATCTCCACGAATGCATTCTCCTTTGTATATTCTCAATATTACGCTGTAGCATTCTAAGTCTGACAGCTGTAATCTCTGATATATCCTCTAATTTCTGAGAAATATCTTCCTTCATTAGGCTCTATGAGAAGACAATCTCATTGAACCTGTCATCCAGTTGTGTTTCTTCTGTGTGCTTTTGTCTGTCGGACTTAGCATTGATCGATGGTGCGATGTTGCCGTCGATCGATGTCAATCTGTTGTGTCCACTCGCATGATATCTTTGAATATTATCCAAATCTTTATGCATCTTGTCCATGCGTGTAGTCAGACCGGTGAGTCATTTGTCTATAGGATAGCAGACATCGTCAAGCCTCCTATAAGAATCTTCAAATGACATCTGTTGAGCGTTGAAGATCCCATTCACAAGATCATCAATCTGTGCTCTGCTATATGTTCCTTGCTTCTTCCTAGACATAGCGATCCTTGATGCATGTTCGGGTAAACATATGTAGTTGTACTTAAACATAGTAGCTCTCTCTCCAGAACTGCTCTGATATCTTCCTCTTGCACATTCACAATTCGTCCGTCTGTAGCACGTGCATTGCCATTCTCATCTCTGTATATGTCATACTCATCTTGCTTTTCCCAAAATAAAATCCTTCTCCCATCAGCATCAAAAGCTCTCTATCCATACTCTACCTGACCGTCTATCAGTAGGGGATTTATCCATCTGACCGGTCCCGGAGTTTCTGAGCTGAAGGGGTTAGATGTAAAGAACTCGTGGACTCCTGCAATGGAGGTATCGATCGATGCATGCTTCTTGTTGTTGATCGATGTTTGGTACTGGTTAGGCTCGTGCTTTTGCTCCATGATGTCGATCGGTGGTGGTACCTGCCCGTTGATCGATGGATGTTGTTGTTTTCCAAATAAACTTCCTGATCCATTAGCCATAACAAGGGCATATGTTACATCTTCATTAGGTAGGTTGAGAATCCTCCCATAAAGATCTCGTGCATATGCTGCTGCATCTCTGAAAATTTCAAACTCGTCTGGTCTGAGATAACCATCTTTTGTTCTTATGCTTCAATCAATTGTTCTGGCCTTCGTTTGATGTCGTTGGATGGCCAAAGATATGTTGATAACTGATGTTGGATTACCTACTCTCGCGTTCATTACCCAGCCAGCTTATTCCTCTCTGTAAGCTGCATCGTGCTCTTCGTAAACCCCACATTAACCTTGGTACGCCGGCTTAGAGTCGATCGATGTCGTTTGTAGAACGTTAATCAATGCTCGGTGATCAGACTGGTGTATGAAAAGGTTTCCAGCTCTTTTAGCCATTGCAAGTATATCTGCCACATCGTCTTTCGTGACATGAGAATTCGGTCGTCCATAGCTCTGGTGTAACCATCTGGATCTCGCATAATACCAAACTCATCTGGTTGTAAATAACCATATTCCTTTTCACGTTCTGCAGATGAATTGCGTTCAGTTTCTGCTTGATTCTCAGTATCGATCGATGGTGTATGGTGTCCGTCGATCGATGTTGAATTCCCAGGTCGAGAGGAAACATGGAAAATTCCAGCCTCTTCCAAAGTGATCCCTCGGTATTCAAACATGTTGGTTTGTTCGGAAGTTTGAGTGTCGATCTATGCGATAGGGTGGGTATCGATTGATTGTAGAATGGTATGGCTGTCGATCGATGGGTTGGGTTGAGTGTCGATCGATGATTCTTCTCTGATTCCTCACCGAACTCGTAATTGCAGAAACATGTGGCCACAAGTTCTCCATCATTGCACAATTCGATCATGTAGCCTTGTTCTTATTTTTGACAAGTTCATAAAAAATATTTTGATGAATTAGAGATAGATACAACCTGTTTAACTTCATATCGCATAAGGCTTCCACAATAGCCATGAATGCTCTCCCAAGAGGTGGAAAATAATTCTAATCTATCATGATGTCCATCACATGAAAGTCTGTTGGGACCAATGTATTATTGATCTGCATTGAGACATCTTTTACCATCCCTCCTAAATTCACTCTTGAGCAGTCTACGAATGTAAATGAATCGTTGGAAGGTTCCACTTTTAGGTTCATATCCTCTGCCATTGACTTTGGCATAATGCTTACTGAAGATCCAGTGTCACAAAGGGCGTTTGGGCATTTGTTTCTTTTGATGAAGCATGGAACCAAAAATTTTCTAGGATCACTTTTCTTATTTAGACAGGTCCTCTGCTTCATCTTCTCCCTGAGGTGATTGAACATTATTTCTATATCATCATCTGTCTCCCTTGTTTCCCTGAAAGACATCCACAATTTGTGAGTATAATATGCCTCATCAAAAGAGGTATCTAGGGGAATTTTAAAAACTCTTTTAGAAAAGTTGTCTTATCTCCTCTTCATTGGCTTCTATGCGTTGAAGTTTGGGGGATCTTTTGTCTCCTTTTTGAATGTCCCTCATCTTCTCTATCAGTATCCATAGCTTCATATGTGTCTATATTCTGATCTGAAATTGTCATGGTTGGACATACAAACAAGCTCGCATTTAGGTTCTGTATTGTCAATCGATTCTTTTGTCCCTCAGTTGATCGATGTTATGTAGACAGTGCAGATCGATATTAGTCAATTCACACGAACCCACTGAGTCTATGTGTTTCACCGTCGATCGATTCTCACCGGTTGGCGTCGATCGATGTATATTAGCATTTCCGAGTGAAACTGAAATTTCCCCACGAAAATTGCTATCTTGGGGCTTCTCTCTCTTGACTTCATGCCAGAAATAATCATCAATCAAAGAATTGACGTGGTGTCTTTGCCCAGCCTCTATTTTCTCCTTGATCAAGCTCTCATGCTTCTTAATGGTCTCATTTGTTTGCATTACTTGATTCTCCAATTTCTTCACATGAGTGCTTAAGTTTTCAAACTTGGCATTGAGGTTGAGGTACAGACCATCTATCTTCCCACTGAAATCCATAGTCATCTTCTGTTGTCCCTCTAAAACTTTGTCAACCATCGCTTCAATCTTGCTTTCCTGACTTTCTGGAGAAGGATTCTGGTAATAGGTAGATCCATAAGTCCTATTCTTGTTGAAAGGCTTTCACTGTGAATTCTGGTAAAAGTTACTCCTTTGACCAGTACCATAGGAGTTTCTGTTGAAGCCTGAATTCCCTTGTCTCTGGAAACCATTATCGTCAATGTAGTTTACATCCTCTTCATCAAACTCATCGTCTCCAGACTCAATTGCTTCCACGTCCGCAAAAGTAACTTGCTTCTTGAAAATAATTTGAACACTATCCAGTTTTGTCTTAACCTCTTCAATCTGCTCCTTGCTCACAGCTGGAGCTGATTTCCTTCTCTCGAAATCGGTGTTCTTGGTGCTACTGCTGGATGCCAGGTTTTCAATCAATCTTGTAGCTTCTTCAGGGCTTCTGGTGCTGAATTTTCCTTCACTAGCTGTGTCTAGAGCCATCCGATAATGTAATTCAATACCTCTGAAGAAAGTGCTAAGCAGCTGCACTTAATTGAACCCATGATGTGGACAGTCTCTCTGGTAGGACTTGAATCTTATCCACGAGTTTCTAAAAGACTTTGAAGGTTCCTGAGAGAGAGTAGCAATCTTTCTCCTCAAATCCTATGCTCTTGGGTCATCAAAGAAATCACGCAAGAAAGCGTTTTTGATGTCATTCCAGGATGTCAGGGATCCTGGTGGTAGTAGCATAAGCCAATATGAAGCTTCTCCAGCAAGTGAGTACGTGAAGAGCTTAAAGAAAAGATAGTCCTCAGGGAATCCATTAGCTTTAATAGCAGTCACTAGATCCTCAAATCGCTCCAGATGACCCATAGGGTGCTCATGTCGTAACCCATGGTAAGGTGTCTGCGCTACAAGTCCGAAGAAAGCGGGCTTGATCTCAAAACCGTTTCTCTGAAAAGTTACAGGACGAACAGTGGATTTGTTTGCGTAGAAATGGTCTGGATGGTTGTAGTCAGCCAACGTTCGTTGAGCAGCTTGGGCGTTAGCTTTGTGTTGAGCTATCAGCTTCTGCTTCTGCTTCTGTATCAGGGATTACAGCCCCCTGATCGTCTATCTTTTGACCTGATGCATTATGCAGATGACCGTTGAGGTCATGCAAGTCTCCATTCTTATTCTGAACCACAATTATAGGCGCAACCATCTGAACTCCTCTGTTGTCGTAGATCGATGCGCGTGAGATGTTGTCGATAAATGATAAGTGATCAAAGTCAGTCGATGCTAGAGTTCTGATGTCGGTCGATGATGTCCGTAAAGAAGTGTCGGTTGGTGTATGCCGTCGATCGATGCTTGTCATCTTTCTTTGTGTATCGTACGTTTGAGCTTCTGTGGGTCTGAGAATAGTAATTCTTGTTCTTTATTTCTCCTGGTAATCTTTTTCATGCACCTGAAAAGACAAAGGAAAAGAAAATCAGTAACTTGAAAGTAAAACAACCCTAGACTAAACCCTAGAAACTAAATCTAAAGGTGATCAATGTTCCCCGGCAACGACGCCAAATTTGACATGTGTGTTGTTTACTGTTCTAGCAATAAATATCGTAAACAATCAACTATATAATTAACCTTTAATCCTAACACATAAAACAATACTCTTTCCAAGAGAAAGCACTTAGGGATCGAATCCACAGAGAACAATGGCACACAATAGATTTCTTATTCCTAAAGGTAAGCTAGGTGATTATATGTATATATATATATATTAGTAACAAGTAATCAGTCTAATGAAATGTTCCTTATTTGAGAGTGTAGATCCAATATGGAAATATGCTAATAATGTAAATATAGAAATACGCTAATAAACTAACTCGATGTAAATATGCTAGATCTAGGGTTTCAGGTAAGTGGATTATAGAAGATAGAAGTTAAGGGTATTTTATCATTGATCTTTATATTTAATGTAAAAGACACCAGTTCTCGCTGCGAGTCTAATCTATAGACTAAGTTCAATGTCTCAGCTCTCGCTTGTTGACACGGAGTGACCGTCGATCGATGGCAATGATCTTGCGTTGATCCTTGGTTTCTTGAGTCAAGCTTTATGACCTAATTAGATAACTTCACTAGATTAACTAAATAACCTCTCGTTTGTTTTTCTAGCAAACAAGCTCAACATAATAAATTCTGGTAGTAGACCATGCTCTCGCTTGCGCATAACTATCCTATTATCAGGGTTCTGGCTAGCTACTCTATAACACAAGCAATAAACACAATTCTATTAATAGATCTAATAATAACCCTAACAAATCTATTGTTTGGCTAATCAATCAGTACCATTAATAAACTATATAGTTGATAACTACTCATACATAATCAAAGTAAGAAGAATAATGTGAATATAATGCATAGATAAAACACTGGGGTTCCAATACAAACCTCCCTAAGAATATTGTCTACTATATTGTATTGTATTCTTGTTCTCTTCACTTTCTTCTCATACATAAAGTATAAATATAAAAACCTTAAAATCTAGGTCAAAACTCGTCCAGGGGTAAACTTGTAATCTTGTGTTTTGTCTCTAACTTGGGCTTGAAATAGGCTGTCTGTAAATTGATCATTGATCGATGGCAAGTGGTCAGCATCGATTGATCTTGCTCGTGTAACATCGGTCGATGTCAAGATAGTGCCGTCGATCGATGGCAATCTTGTACTTCGACTCTCTCGAAGATCATATATGGATTATTCTCCTCTAAATGTTCCAAAAGCTCCAAGTATCTCCATATATCTCCAAAACGTGTCTGGACCTGTAAAGACCTTAAAATATAGCCTAGACACACATAATTGATCCTAAATGGAGTCCATAACATGGTCTAAAACTGGTAATAAATAGGCTATATCACTTCCACTTCTGCAAAAGTAACCTTCTTTGTGAAAAATCTCTGAACACTATCTAGTTTTGCCTTGACCTCTTCAATCTGCTCCTTGCTCACAGCTGGAGCTGATTTCTTTCTCTCAAAATATGTGTTATTGGTGCTGCTGCTAGATGCCAGATTCTCAATCAATCTTGTAGCTTCTTCAGGGCTCCTGGTGCTGAAATTTCCCTCACTAGTTGTGTCCAAAGTCATCTAATATTGTCATCCAATACCTCTGAAGAAAGTTCTAAGAAGCTACACTTTGTTAAACCCGTGATGTCGATAGTCTCTCTGATATGAATTGAATCTGATCCACGAGTTCATGATAGACTTTGAAGGTTCTTGTGACAAAGTAGCAAACTTGCTCCTTAGATCTTTTGCTCTTGTGTCACCAAAGAAGTTACGCAAGAACGCGTTCTTGATATCAGTCTAGGATGTCAGGGATCCTGGTGGTAGTTGCTTAAGCCAATATGAAGCTTCTCCAGCAAGTGAGTACTTGAAGAGCTTACAGAAAAGATAGTCCTTAGGGACTCCATTGGCTTTAATAGCAGTCAATAAAGCCTCATATCGCTCTAGATGATGCATAGGGTGCTCATGTTGCAACCCATGGTAAGGTGTCTGCGCTACAAGTCCGAAGAAAGCGGGCTTGATTTCAAAATCGTTTCTCTGAAAAGCTGGAGGATGAACGGCAGATCAGCTGGCGTAGAACTAGTCTGGACGGTTGTAGTCAGTCAGCGTTCTCTGAGCAGATTGGGCATTAGCTTCCGGTTGAGATAATGCAGCGTCTTCTTTTGCTTCTGCCTCTGTATCAGGGATTACAGCCCCTTGATCGTCTACCTTTTGACCTGCTGCATTACGCAGATGACCGTTGAGGTCATGCAAGTCTCCATTCTCATTCTGAGCCACTATTACAGGCGCAACCATCTGAACTCATCTGCTGTCATTGATCGATGCGGGTGAGATGTTGTCGATCGATGCTAAGTGATCAAAGTCAGTTGATGCTAGAGTTCTGATGTCAGTCGATGCTGTCCGTAAAGAAGTGTCGGTTGGTGTATGCCGTTGATCGATGCTTGTCATCTTTCTTTGTGGATCGTACGTTTGAGTTTCTGTGGGTCTGAGAATAGTAATTCTTGTCCTTTATTGCTCATATTACTCTTCTGCATGCACCTGAAAAAATGAAAAAAAATCAGTAAATTGACAGTAAAAACAAACCAAGAGTAAACCCTAGAAATTAAATCTAAATGACGATCAATGTTCCCCGACAACGGCGCCAAATTTGACATGGGTGTGTTTATTGTTCTAGCAGGATATAAATATCCTAAGCAATTAACTATCAAATTAACCCTTAATTCTAACACACAAAACAATACTTTTGCCAAGAGAAATCAGGTATAGTACTTAGGGATCGAATCCACTGAGAACAATGAACACAATAAATTTCTTATTTCTAAAGGTTAAGCTAAGTGATTATATATATTGGTAACAAGTAATCAGTCTAAGGAAAAATTCCTTATTGAAAGATGTAGATGCAATATATAAATATGCTAATAGTATAAATATGGAATTATGCTAATAATGTAAATATGGAAATATGCTAATAAACTAACTAGATGCAATTGTATATATGCTAGATCTAGGTTTTCAAGCTCAATGAATTATATGGAATAAGGAGCATAGATATGTAAATATTCTAGAACTCAAATATTAACTATTCTGATCCTTTTAACTCCAACTCTCGTATGCGAGCAAAAGGAAAGACCATCGGTCGACGAATAAGGCTTGGTGTCGATCGACGGTGAAATCAGAAGGAAGTGTGAACGAGATTTTATATGTTCACCAAGCTAATTAGACCAGCTCTCGCATGCTCCTAACAACCTAGTTCAATGTAGTCTATTGTGGAACAGAACCTACTCTCTTAGTCGTCCATATCCTACTTTTGAGATCCTAGTTAACTACTCTAGAATGCCAGCATTAAGCTAAACTCAATTGATGGATATTAACTTAACGTAGCAATCCTACTTTTGGGCTAATCCATGATTATCATCATTCAACCCTAAATCTAGTTGATAACTACTCAGACATAATCAAAGTAAGAATAATAATCTCAATATAATGCATAGATAAAATAATGGGGTTCCAATACAAATATCCATAAGGATTTATGAATCTTCTCCCTAAATAAATCCTAAAACGATAATGGAGTGCTGGTACACACACACTTGCCACACTAGTTGCCCCCCTAAAATCTAGGTCAAAACTTGCCTAGGGGTAATCTTGTAATCTTTTGTGTTGTCTCCAACTTGGGCTTGAAATCGGCTTTCTGCGAATTAGTCATCGATCGATGTCAAGTGTTCAGCATCGATCGATCTTGGTCATGTATCATCGGTCGACGTCAAGGTAGTGTCATCGATCGACGGTGGTCTTGTACTTTGAATCTCTCAATGATCAGCTACGGATTATTCTTTTCTAAATGCTCCAAAAGCTCCAAGTATCTTCATATATCTCCAAAACGTACTTGGACCTGTAAAGACCTTAAAACATAGTCTAGACACACATAATATAGCGTATAACATGGCCTAAAACTGTTAATAGATAGGCTATATCATGAACTTCAGCACCCAAAGCCGTGCAAGTGCTAGAAGGCTTATTGAAAACATATCATTAGGTAGAGCCTTCTAAAAGAGATACATCTAATGGAGGGAACCACTAATGTTAGCGGAGGATAAGCACTCGATCGGAGTTATAAAAACTCTTGCAGCAGTTGCGACCCTTCTGGACGGACATGGTTGTCTCAACATTAAGGTGAGGATGATATCGTTTCTTCCGGCTTCGAAAAACATGTTGGAATCTGTGATGTGATGAACCTGAACGATCAACGATTTAGGAAAAGTGCTGGAAATTTTGTAAGCAACTACGATAATATTGTGAACATACACGAGAGAAATTCATAGTCGATAATTAATCAAGTCTTCACAGGAAACCGTAAAATAGCCGCCAACCTAAATGAGAGATTACATCTCATATGTTCAGAAATGGCAAAAAAAATTGAATCTCTGAGCGAACACGTTAAGAGAATCAACAACCAAGGGGCTAGTAACGCTATGTCCATCAAGAGAGAGGACGGAATCTTACCCGGTAAGACAGACGCAAACCCCAGGAGCCATTGCAATGTTGTAGCTTTACGAAGCGGTAGATAACTCACCACTGGCGTTAAAGAAAGCATCATCATCTATTAATTCGAGAAAATCGCATCAAATGAAAACAAAAAAAAATCGCACCCCATCCCACTCGAGACATACGAGAAAGATCCTGATATCCTTCCTGAAATTGACGTATTAGACCAATATGATGACCTTGAGGAAATTATTGTTGAACCTAAGGGAAAGAACATAGACGTAGGAAATATTTATCGACACCCTTTACTGGATGTCGATCGACACTCCCAACCTATAATTGATCGACGCTCTGACCCAAGAATCGATCGACACTCTAACTCATAACCAATTGAACCGGTTAGGACAAGAGTCTACAAAGCAAAAATCCCCCTTTCCTCCAAAAAACGCTAAGCAAAAGAAAAAGCAGCTGGAAAAGCAATATGCAAGAATGTGTTTGACAAACAAAACATCGATATACCACAAAGCGATGCCATTCACATCTCGTCTGCCATTAAGCAGTACGTGAAAGATGCGGCATCCATTAATCTGAACACGAGGATTCCATGAATCTGAACACCGCGTGATGATGGTATCCGAAGCAGTGAGCGAAATTTTTTAAGGAAAAACTCATGTTAAACTTCCAGATCCTGGTAGTTTCGTTTTGGACTGCACTATTAGCAATGAGAGATTTCAAAGATCCCTTTGCGATTTAGGCTCTAGTGTAAACCTGAGGCCCTATTCGGTTGCAGTCGATCTCGGGCTAACACAATTCCAACCTACCAGGGTCATTCTCGTTTTAGCTGACAGATCCACTAGAATTTCGGATGGTGTACTCGAGGACGTTCCCGTACGCATTCATAATGCGATATACCTGCAGATTTCATAGTGCTTAAATATGATCAAGAACCTCAAAATACGATTATATTAGGAAGACCTTTCCTGGCCACTGTCGGAGCGATCACTAACGTCAGAAAAGGACATATATGCCTCAACATAGGGAAGATACCAATGGTATTAGACATGGAAAAGATAATAAAACAACCTTTGATCACAGTCAAAACAATCATATCGATTACCTTTCCCACCTTGCAAAAGAATCATTCATAGATATGTTCTCAAACGAACCTCTAAAGTAAGAAATCACATCTCCTGAAGGCGACATCTCTGCGTTAGAATATCACACTGGAGAGTATACAAGGTTAATGGATGCCACAGAAGAAATTGTTAATGTCGATCTTGACGAACTCGATCTATCACCCCCCATCGATCGACATCCCGATATCCCTATCGATCGACACCTTATTGTCCCCCTCGATCGACAGCGTCCTGTGACCGACGACTAGAGCAAGACGAAAGCACCTAAAATTGAGCTTAAACCACTTTCAACCGTCTTAAATATGGTTTTCTTTATGAAACTCCTATCATGTCATCATAACTGCAAACTTGAGTAGCGGAGAGCAAGCACTGTTGCTGAACAAACTTCGAAAGCACCGCAAGGCTCTCAGATATTCATTAGATGACATCCCGGGAATCTCTCTCGATCTATTCATGCATAGAATACACCTTGATGATGAATCTAAATCATCTATCGAGCACCAGCGAAGATTGAATCCCAACCTGAAGGAAGTTGCTAAAAAGGAAATCATGAAACTTCTAGAAACATGCGTTATTTAACCGATCTCAGACAGCAATTGGGTCAGCCTGGTTCATGTTGTCCCAAAGAAAGGAGGAATCACTATGGTAAAGAATGACATAGACGAATCGATCCCTACTAGAATTGTCACCGGACACAAAATGTGTATCGATTACAGGAAACTAAATGCTGCCACGCGAAAAGATCATTTCCCTTTACCTTTTATCGATCAGATTTTAGAACGGCTTGCGAGCCACGAATACTACCGTTTCTCGACGGATATTCCGGATTCTTCCAGATTCCAATACATCCGGAAGATCAAGAAAAGACCACCTTTACTTGTCCCTATGGAATATTCGCATATCTTAGGATGCCATTCGGATTGTAACGCACCTGCGACTTTCCAAAGATGCATGATGTCGATATTCATCGAAATGATCGAAGACTTCATGGAGGTTTTTATGGATGACTTCTCAGTATATGGTCCAAATTTCAAAACATGGCTCGATAACCTATGTAAGGTCTTAGCTTGATGCGAAGAGAAAAATCTGGTTTTGAACTAAGAAAAAATATCATTTTATGGTTAATAGCGGAATTGTCTTGGGACATAAGGTCTCAGCAGCCGGAATTGAGGTGGACAAGGCAAAAATCGAAGTAATGACTGGAGTGCCACAACCCACTAATATCAAAGACGTTAAACGCTTTCTAGAACATGCTTGATTCTATAGGCTATTCCTAAAAGATTTTAGCAAAATTGCTATACCCCTTACTGCCCTCCTGTGCAAAAAAGTGAAATTTGATTTTACACATGAATATCTCGAAGCCTTTAAAGAAATTAAATTCACACTCATATTCGCCCCCATTGTCTAAGCACCAGACTGTAATCTACCATTTGAAATTACGTGTGACGCCAGCGATTTCGCTGTAGGTGCGGTACTTGGGCAAAAGAAAGAAAAAAAGTTGCATGCCATATACTACGCCAGCAGAACTCTAGATGATGCGCAGCGCAATTACGCGAAAATGAAAAAAGAGTTATTGGATGTGGTATTCGCCTTCGAAAAATTTTGTTCCTATCTAGTCGGTTCAAAAGTAGTAGTTCACACCGACCATGTGGCATTGAAATATGTAATGAACAAAAAGGATGCTAAGTCTAGACTCTTACGTTGGATTCTACTTCTCCAAGAATTCAACATATATGTTAAAGAAAAGAAAGGGGTAGAAAATGGAGTCGTAGATCACTTGTCACGAATAAGAATAGATAACGACATTCCTATAGATGATTTCTTACCCACATAAAATATCTACGTACAGATTCGACTTTCGTTGGTAGAGTTAGTTCGGCACACGAAGTGGAATCGATCGACACCATACTAAACCAATCGAACGACTGCAGCCATAAAGCGTCGATCGATGTTGTCCGTCCACTGTTGATCGATAATATACTCGAGAAGGACGATGATATAAACATTCTGATAAATATCAACGTCTGTTGTAACCCTTTAATCCTAAATAATGATTCTCCCATAGGTAGAAGTTTGAATCGGGATCTGTACACTGAACACCAGTGATAGACCTTGGTACGCAGATATAGTAAACTACCTTGTGGCTGAAGTAGAACCCGAAATCTTCAAATGATATCATAAAAAGAAATTTTTGAGAGAAATCCGGAGATTATCACTGGGATGAACCTTATCTTTATAAGCACTGTTCTGACGGCATATACAGACGATGTGTTGCCGAAAGCGAAACTCCAAAAATCTTATAACATTGTCATGAATCCGATTATGCCGGAAATTTCGTTAGTTTTAAGACAGTGTCAAAAATTCTACAAGCAGTCTTTTGGTGGCCAACTATGTTTCGCAAAGCTCAAGCTTACGTAGCAAAATGCGACCCCTGCCAAAGGAGAGGGAAAATCAGCAAGAGAAATGAAATGGAATAAAATTTCATACTCGAAGTTGAAGTGTTTGATTGCTGGGGCATCGATTTCATGGCCCTTTCCCTTCTTTGCACGGAAATAAATACATACTTTTCGCTGTAGACTATGTATCTAAATGGGTGGAAGCGATTGCAACCCCGAAAAATGATTTTGCCGTAGTCGTTAAACTCTTTAAGAGTATTATCTTTCCCAGATTTGGAGTTCCACGAATCGTAATAAGCGATGGAGGTACCCACTTCATTAATAAAGTGTTCGAAAAACTACTCAAGAAACATAAAGTGTCAGACCAATGGACAAGTAGAAGTATTCAACTGGCAGATCAAAGAAATCCTAGAAAAGACAGTAGGATCAACCCGTAAAGATTGGTCTTTGAAGTTAGATGATGCACTTTGGGCATACCGAACAGCGTTTAAAACACCATTAGTAACTACCCCATTTCACCTAATCTATGGAAAAGCCTGCCATCTCCTTGTAGAACTAGTGCATAGAGCCGAATGGGCCACACAAAAAAATATAAACTTTGATGCTAAACCCGCGGCAGAAAAGAGATTAATTCAACTAAATGATCTCGACGAAATCAGATATTGCACCTACGAGAACTCAAAATTGTACGAGGAGAGAACGAAAGAGTATCACGACAAGAAAATTATCTCACGGCATTTCGAACTGAACGATCACGTACTCCTCCACAACTCTCGGTTAACTCTATTTCCTGGAATACTCCGTTCTTGTTGGTCTTGCCCCTTTACCATTAAAGAAATTACGCCTTACGGGACAATTTTCGTATTCAGTCCTAAAGGAGAAGATTTCATGGTGAATGGGAGGCGAGTGAAACATTACTGGGCCAGACCTGAAATTCCGCATAATCAGACCATGCGTCTAGAGGTGCCTAACCCCGAATGATAAGCCCATTTTTCGTCAAGCCTAAGACATTAAGCAAGCGCTGAGTGGGAGGCAACCCACTAATTCTAATTAATAATATTAGTATGTATATATATATATATAATAATAAACAAAAATTATAAAAATTATAGCATAAATAAAATATATATATATATATATATATATATATATATATATATATTATTAAGTAGTTAATCATTGCTATTATATTTTCTTTTTGTTTTATTTATGCATTTACAAATTTCGTAAGTGAATTTGGAGTCACCAAGCAGACCATCGATTAACTCCCCTATAGGACAGTCGATCAACGGTCGTTTGTCGAGTAGGTTACCTCGACACGACCCTGATTCATAAATCACTTTTCTCCAAAGCCGCCAAAACCACACGAGTTCATCACTCGTTTTCTCCTTTGATTTTTGGCTGATTTGTTTGTTTTTTAGTCTAGATCACTCGATTTTTACCCTTTCTACCTGTTAAGTTCATCCCATCACTCAATCTTCATGGTATGTTCTAAAAATCTCTTAGTTTAGGGAACTTTTTAGGGTTTTAAGAAAAATCGATCTTTTATGGTTTAACTCGGAATTTAGGATGATTTAGGATGATGGAGTACTAGATTAGGGACTATCTATCATCTTTGAATATGATTTGCACAATTTGAGTTTGTTATTTTCAATTTCGTAATCCTTGCGCCGCGATCAACCCTATGCCGAGACCCTTGGCCCAAAGAGGAGGAGGCCTTACTTGTGACTTTCGAGGATTATCGCAACCCACGAAAAGTGGTGGCATCGAAGGACTGCACACATCGTCCCGTGCGCGAGGAGTGGGATGATTTTGAAAGCCTCTACAACAATGATTCGCAAAGCGTTACCAACGAGCCCACCAAGTTCACCGATAAGCGAACTCTGAAGAAGCTAGGACTCTACGTGGATTTTGAACAGATGGTGCTTGAGCTTGGATTGGACACCATGGCTACTAAGCCATATCCTCTGTATCCCGACCTGGTCCGACAGTGCATAGCTACGGCTCAGGTGCTCTACAAGAACCCTAGGCTGAAGGTGGCGCATGAGGCCACCCTGACTTTTCTCATCAGAGGCATCCGGTACCAGATTCCCATCCCGCAGCTCTGTGAGATTTATGGCTTCGACATCGGTAACAGCGCCTATTCAGTTGCTGCTTTCCCTGGTATGCCGACCTTATGGTGCCTCATCGGCACTGGCCATTTTGAATCTGGCTCAACCACTCAGACTGACGTCCATCACCCTACTCTGCACTATTTACTGAAGGTCCTTGCCAGCACTTTGTTGTGCAAGATGGAACCCAGCAAGGTTAGGGTTCAGGAGCTGACATTGCTCTACTATTCCGTCAGTGAATTAGTTGGGATCGACGACGAGGTCTTTCCTCCACCTATGGGCGATCAGCAGGTGAACTTGGGGGGCCATATTTTCTGAGCACCTTGCAACCTTGAAGGAGAAACCCTTCAAGGGTTCTGGCTCAAAGGGGGAGACGATCGGGAGCCTCTTGACACCTATCTTCAGCTTTCTTGGCATTAGCTTTGAGGGATCCTTGGTAGAGAGAGAGAGAGAGAGCTGCTGTTCATGGAGGGTCACCTGACGAGGACCCAGTGTCTGAACGAGGGACGCTATTGGTCCTTAGTGGATGACGAGGGGCCTGAGATGATAGAGCTTCCAGTGCGCAAGGTGACAGACTTCTCCGCTGATCTACAGAGCCTTGCATTCCATCCAGCTGAGTGCCACCTCAACACGGCACCCCTCAGAGTACTACACAGATTAGGCCTCAGACCAGCACACCCGGTCGCAGCAGCCGCAGCGGAAGAGCCTGCACAGTCACCTCCACCACTCCCAGACTTCCCTCAGATCCCAGAGATCCACATGCATGACCATGGTGTTTTCCAGCGATTCGTGGTGGATGAACTTCGAGCGATATGGCCAGGGTAAAGACGATGTCTCGATGCCAGTGTTTCAGCAGTCCCAGGACCAGAGCCAGATCGCCACCAGGAGCTGCACCACAGCACCAACAACATGACACGTATACCTCAGACGAGGAGTAGTCCCTGTGATACTCCTTCATCTTTTATTTCATTTCACTTTCAGACTTATACTCATATTTATTTTTATTGTTGCATTTGGATTTAGACTATCTATTTATTGTTGTTTGGATTTTTTAACGTGTGCTTGAATGTCTAACAGAGCTAACCCAAAGAGAAATGATCATAATAGAAAGTAGAAACACACGACTAAGTCTGTCAGCTTAGCATCAATCGACGCCTCCTTGTTGCTGTCGATCTATGACGAACTAACATAGAGTAACAAAATTTAAACATTATTTATACTACTGCTTATTTCGGTATATATATTCTATTTTTGAAGGTTTACATGATAGTTCGAATACACCATCGATCGATACCACCCATACACTGCGATCGATGGTGATGGTTTACCATCTGTCGACACTCACCTCTTGACATCTATCGATACCCCTAACTGAGTTAGTACATTCGACTATCTCTAACAGTGTTTCCTTATGATTTAATTTCTCCTAACCAATTTGGGATAGATTACACTAGGGATAGTGTAATTTACGTCTGGGAGAGGTTCGCTAATGCTATTTATTTGTTTTCGAATTGTATCTCTATAATTATATAAGTTTTTCTATAATTTTTTCAAAAGGTTTTTATTGAGTCAAGAAGGAGACTATAATCAAAATTTATTATTGACTAACCACACTTTACAACCATTCTTAGAAGGTTGTTTGCAGAGATTACTAGAGATAGCAAAGTGGATCATCCTACCACTATATCACACTTGCTTAGAAAGTTTGAAGGAACCGAAGCTGATTTCCAACACTAATCCTGACATTATCTGCTTTCTTTGGGATTTTCTATACACTGGATCGGATTCCTTCTGCAAGTTTGGAAGGTAAAAGTCTCTGTGCTTCTGATTCCTTTCTCTCTCTCCTTCAGATAAAAAGGATCAAACATGATTTGGTGGCTACAACCATTAAAGCTTGATTCATATGATTTTAGAAAGAGATAAAGTTCAAAAAGAAGTGAATAGGATCTGGTGGCAAAAAACCATTAGGGCTTGATTCATGGAAACATGTCCAAATATCTTAGTCAATAAGAAAAATGATACCCTCAAAAGAAGGGAGACACTGGCTAAGAAGAAGTGAGTAGAGAGAGAGAGGAAAGGAATCAGAGAAGACTACATGTGCGTTCAGACACTTGTAGAGGTAAGAGTCCATATATCCTTTGATCTATACTCCCAAGGTAAAGCCTGCACTTTTATTTTATGCAAAGAAATGAAATAAGTAGAGGTGCGAGTCAGACTAGTATTCGCTAAGTAGTTGGTAGAATGGATTTGGTTGATGTACTAGGATAAGGCATATTAAGTCTCTCTGTGATTGAGTTGATAGGATGTGGTTGCAACAAAGCAGGGTGACATTTATACTTAGACATTATGTGAGTCTCCGCTTTTCAAAACTTCTTACACATACTTTGTTTGCTTGAGGACAAGCAAAAGTTTAAGTCTGAGGATTGATATACCATGGATACCTATGATATATAGAGTGTTTTTAGAGTCTTTTATATGTATTTGGTACTGTTTTAGAGTATTTACAGGTCCAAATACTCATTGGAAGCAATTGGAGCTTTTGGAGCATTTAGGATGTTCAGCAGAAACTCTGAGTCGGATCCAGATTTATAAAGGAACCATCGATGATGTCATACACTGTGCGTTGATCGACAGCCAAGTCGATAGCAAGATTGGCGACGGCTTGAGAAATTACAAGTTTTACCCAGAAGTTTTATTATTTGCGAGATAAGTCCCTGGCCAAAAATTTAGACTATTTATTAGGGTTTTATATCTTAGTTTTAACCTAAGCCTAGGAGAGTTAGAACACATTGCAACATCTATTGGAGAGAAAGATATGATCATCATTACAGAGAAGATCTTAAACTCTTTATATTTTTACTCAGTTTATTATATGCAATTTATTCATAATTTATTAATGTTCTTTATTGCTATGTCTGAGTAGTTCAATGTTATATTTAGGATTATTCAATAGTAATAATGTATTGCTGATTTGTGAAATTGTTAGGGTAATCCTTTTTGTTCATTCTTTAAGTTGCTCTTAATGCTAACTTGAACTTGATCACTTCAACCTTAGAAATTAGGGTTCTGTAGTGCAAGCAGTATTTTAGTTATAACCTGGAATCTATCTTAAACAATCTAATTACCCGGTAACAAGTCTAATCTCTTAATTTGATCCTCACAAACCGAATCAATCTTGAAATCGCTTTTATTGTTATTACTATAATTCATCTAGCTTTAATTCAAAAACAACAAAGTCTATTGTGCAATCTTAGAGTCTTTGTGGATTTGATCCCTAATTACTACACTGAACCTCTTATTTGAGAGAGTAAAGTGGAAAATAGGGTTAATTTGAAGGTGAAATAAAACCCCACATCAAATTTGGCGCCGTTGCCGGGGACTCTTTCATATTTCCATTAGATATAGTTTAAAATATTTTCTAGATTTTTACTTTACTGTTTGCTAAATTATCCTTTCCATGATCCTTATGACACATGTACTTAAAGAAGAGGATATGGATTCAGGACGACAACCATTGATCGACGGAACTATACTGGAATTAATTGAATCTGGTTAGGTACGGCTCTAGTTCAGGTTGAATGTCCTTATCATAACTAAAAACAAAGACTCTGACGAGGTGCTGCAGACTGGCAGGCAAAACTTGACTTATCGACAAGCCATAGTGATCAAAGAACTGAACTATGAATTTCGGGATCGGAAACCATAAGCGACAATACAAAAGATGCACGTCATAGCATGTAATGTAGCCATGAGGTGGTGCTGGGGTCAAATTGGTCTTGGCAAAATCAACGGCTAAAATCCTCCGACAAATTGTGCCTTAAGCAAATATAAGTTTAAAATGTCAGAGAAACTATACATAATAAGCCAAACATCTTCTCAAGGATACAAGAACAAACTTTGTATATTTCATCCGGATAAGGAATAAAAAAATTTCTATCCAAAGATGAAATGATCGGAAAACGTTCTTACGTAAGGTTCTTGCGAGAAATGATGAATTTTACGAAAAAGTCTTTCGTTCTTGGGGTCAGAAACGGTCACGATGGAACCAATGTCTAAACGTTACCACAGAAATATTGTCTCTCTCCCAAGTAAGAAACAAAAAAAGAAAAAATTACATTCGAACTTCTCATCACCATGCCTGTCTCGTCCTGACTAACGTACAAGGCTTACGAGCAAAGGAACAACAGTGTCGCTTCCAATTATAATCTCCCATGAGTGACTAGACACGAAACGTCTTGTCGCCCATGGTCGACTAGACGTGTACAAATGTCTAGTCGCTCATGTGCGAATAGACGCGTACAAAATGTCTAGTAGTCCATGGTCGACTAGACCGTTAAAAATTCTCATCACCCTCTAACTCCCTTGACAATTCCTACCCACCCTCATGATCCTCTACTCTCCCTCATGGTCCTATACTCGCCCTCTTGGCTATCCTACTCGCCCTCATGGTTTCCTACTCCCACTCTTGGCCATTCTACTCGCCCTTAGCTCTTTATTTGCGTTCTCTTATGAATCCTGATCGAAATGTTTTTCGGTTTGTTTCAATCAGAGTTTCCGTTGAGATTTACGATAAAACAAGTAAGACTTGTTTTTGCGTAAAGATCTCAATCAATCGTCAAGATGATAATGGTTAGCTTAACACCACTTTGTCCATATACGGCTAGGTTGATAGGACCAATAATACGAAAACAGATTTCAGATAAATCGATGATTTCTCCGAGAATAATCGTAAAAATGTGTAAGTCGTAAAACGGCTCGAAACTGCCTAAACAGATAAAAGCACACTTATGATTTAATTCGAGAATAAGCCCATCTTAAATAATGGTTTACTCGACCGGGATAAGGAAAATGGAAAAAGAGGATAAGTGCAAAGTTTTTAAGATAAGCTTGGAGGTCGAGAAGATGAGAAAATATCTTGGCAAGAGATAAACTCAAATCAAGTGCGGAAAAGAAAAGATGCCCAACCTTCGAGGTGTATATAAATAAGATCAAGGCGAGGAGTAGAGGGCACGATTTTTTAGACTCTTATAACTCTTTTCACTTAGAAACCTTAGGTCCTTACTCTCGACAAGCTTGGTTTCTATGACTTGCACTTGATTACTTGACGAACTTGCATAGGCTGTTCGATCTCTTGTTCCACTCTTTTAATTGAACTACGTTCGTCTTGATCCTCGAAAAGTTCACGTCGGCAGCCTTCCATAAGGTTCAGTCTGAAATCAAGAAAACATTTTTCTTATAGTTTTCATATTTTGTTATTGAGATGCGAGTCAACTAGTTTTAAGGTTTTAGGTGATAGAACTAGAAAAATTGCTTACAGCTCTTGGGACCGAAGCTTTTACAATCTGTTGTAACAATCGTTACGCTCTTAAGAGAATATGAAATTAATATCAAACGTTTCTTAATTTTTTTTGTTATATTTTTATATTCTTCTGCGTTTATTTGATTACTTGTCGTTGGCTCTTGAAGAGAATTTGGACCTCAAGTGAATAGGGTTTTTTTGCTTTCCTCCATGCACTAAAATCGACAGTGCGAATTTTGGTTCCTATAGGCGTAGAGTTGGCACTTTCCCCATCTTTTGGCATCCGAAACGTCACCTCCTCCGGAACTCGGCAGAAATCTCGAATGGCGGCAAGGAAAGAATGCCTACACTCACTTGGCCCTCGGCAGCCCCTACTAAATTTGGTCTCGCAGGGCAACACGAGCCAGCTGGTGGGGGTACGAGACCGCATGTCGCTTTCCAATATGCCTCCACCTCTTTAGGGTCAATGGAGTGTCACAAAAACTCAACCTTCAGGATAACCTCATCATCCTGAAATCATAGGCTCTCGGGGATGGAAGTGGAAGGCAATGCCCTCTCAGAAGCTTCATTGTTGAAAGCCATAACACAAAAAAAGCACAAGGGAAGAAGAGAGGAAAAGAATTTTCTGCGTTGAGAGAGTTTTCTTGAGGAAGTGAGTAAGTAAAAAATTTGAAAGCTTACTCCACATACTTATAGTAAAAAGGATTTACTATTCATCCTCGGACTTTTAGCCATCAATTCCGCCTAACTTACCTAACATCTCGCAAGAACACCTATGCAATTCTTGCAAGCTTGGGGAATAACTTTTGGGGTCAAAAATGGTCACAACGGAATCAGTGCCTAAAAATTACCGCGGTAAAGTTATATATCTTTCAAAGAAAAATAAAACAAGAAACCGTCGCATCTAAACTCCTCATCGCCTACCCATCTCGTATCAATCAACGAATCAAGCTGTATGATCGTAGAAACAACCGCGTCGATTCCAAGTCTATTCGCCCATGGGCGACTAAAACGTTTTCTCTTCATCACTCTCTCTGTTGGATCTTGACTAGATTGTTTTGTTTTGATTGGAGTTTTCGTTGAAGCCTTACGATAAAAACCGCAAAGACTTGTTTTCACGTAAAACTCCGAGTCAATCGTAAAAAACGATAACGGCTAACTTAAGCACCAATGTTATCTCGGCTATACAATTGGTTTATTATTTTGCGGAACCAGCATCGTGTATTCATACGAAGGGCGATTTCTCTGAAAGAAATCATAAAAATCGTTTATGATGGCTACGGGCAGAATATGATTTAGCTACGGGGCCGTGTAAGATTGGCTACATGTCTTGTATGATTTGTCTATAGGAAATGTATGATTGGCTTTGGGCCGTGTATGATTGACTTCGGGGTTGACTTAAATGAATGAAAATCTGTAAAATGTATAAGTAAAGATAAATGGTAGTTCAGCGAAGATGGTTACGTATAATGAGGAAAGAGAATGTTAGGTTGCTAGAACGAAATGAAATGTTAGGATACTAGAACGGAATGAAATTTTAGGATGGTAGAATGAAATGAAATTCTAGGTTGCTTTACTGAAACGGAAAGTTAGGTTGCTAGAACGAAACTCATTGTGAATGTTAGATATGTTACGGGTTGCATGTGGGCGGTTTTGAGCATCTTCATTGAGTATTTTTATATGCTCATGCCTCGTTTTGTGATGCATGTAAGGTTTGATTGTGTGTACTAGAGAGTGAGGGTAGAAAGACCATCGGGAAATATTGTTTGAACCTGGGGTAATGTTTTAGGAATTTTGATCAAACTGTCTTTTATGGGAACACTACAAATTTTAAGTATTTGGTTTTGAATTTCATTAATATATTTGCAGTATTTCTTTAAATTCTTCCTTTAAAAACTGGCCGATCATTACTTGGGATTTTCAACGTGTTTTATAATATTTCCTGGTTGGGGTGTTCCAGTAGCCCTCGACCTACGACGCCTTCCGCTAAACACAGCCTTCATGGCAAACCAAAACACGTGAGCAACCAACGCTCTATCTAATCACTGAACGACAGTATGAGAAGAAGATTGAATTGTTTTTGATTGCCAATACTATACTAAGACAAATGAGTGAAAGTTGAAGCAACAGAGTTTTATGATTATGCTCTCAGCAGGTGGGATCAACTTGTAACCTCTAGAATACAAAATGGTTGTATTCAATGAGTCTTGTGTTTAGCGAGCAAAATTTCGGAACTCTGTCAAGAGTTCTAGAAAAGTAAAAGTCAGTGAGAAATAATAATAAAGTAAAGCCCTAATTCTTGCGACTAGTCGGAGTGTGTGTTCTCTTACTCCAATTTGGTCTCTCATGTCCTTATCTTATAGCCTTGAAACTTTCTCCATGTAAGCCCTAAGTCGGTCTAACCTAAGCGGACGAGGCATTAGGCCGATCTTAGCGGCCGAGCCTAGTGGGCCAAGCTCAGTGGACCGAGTTGTTAATTTGAGCCCTTGAGCCGAGGAGCCGCCATTTGAGACGAGGATCCGGAGTTTGAGCCGAGTGATGGAGCCGAGTGACATCCTCTTAGTCCAAGCTTCGTGGCCAACTCAAGGATTCCTGTACCGGACCCTTTTATTCACTGGGCCTTGAAAAGGGATGCAATCCCTCTCCACCACCAACTTTATTTTTGTTATTCCATTATGGGTCGAGATATACCAATACATAATCATTCTTTTCCTTTTGATATTGTCATCATTCAAATGCAAAAATTATCATATGCAAATGAATGAGGATTTCTGATTGTGGATGTTTGATGTTTATATTGCGAAGTTAGCAGAAAACAATTTTTTTATTGCAATTTTGGAAGGAAAAATATGATTTTGCAATTTAAGCGGGAAAATAAACTTTTGTAATTTAACAAATAAAATGAAAGATGCGGTTTTAGCGAAAAATGCAATCCTTATATAGTTTGACGGGAAAATATGATTTTATAGTTTTAGCAGAAAACATCATTTTTCAGTTTTGACGAAACGAAATTTGCGGTTTTTAACATAAAATTAACTTTCCAAAAGTAATTTAGCTCTTTCGTAGACCAATATTTGCTTTTACTACTAATATTTTCTGTTTTTATTGATATGTTTATTCTATACACAAACTTACTGACGTGGGTGTGTTTTTATGTTCTAATAATGTATAAATATCCTAAACAAACAACTGTCAAATTAATCCTTAATCCTAACACACAAAATAATACTCTTGTCAAGAGAGATTAGGTGTAGTACTTAGGGATCGAATCCACAGAGAACAGTGGCACACAATAGATTTTTTATTTCTAAAGACTAAGCTATGGAACTATATATATTGGTAGCAAGTAATCATGTCAAGAAAATATTTCTTATTAGAAGGTATAGATGCAATATAGAAATATTCTAATAATGCAAATATAGAAATATGTTAATAATGCAGATATAGAAATATGCTAATAATTGCAAATGTGGAAATATGCTAATAATGCAAATATGGAAATGTAAATATGTTAGATCAAGGTTTTCAAGCAAGTGGATTATAGTAGACAGAAGTTAAGGGTATTTAATCATATAACTCGATATCTAATGTAAAATACACCAGCTCTCGCATGCACGTTTAATCTATTGACTAAGTCCATTGTCTCAGCTCTCGCTTGTTGACACGGAATGACCATCAACCTATGGCAATGATCCTGCGTCGATCTATGGTTTCTTAAGCAAACGTTATGACCTAATTCGATAAGTTCACTAGATCAACTAAATCAACTCTCGTTTGTTTCTAGAAACCTAGCTCAACAGAATAGATTCCGGTAGTAGACCATGCTCTCGCGTGCGCCTAACTATCATATTATCAGGGTTCTAGTTAGCTACTCTAGAACACAAGCAATTAACACAATTCTATAAATAGATTTAATAATGACCCTAACAATTCTATTGTTTGGCTAATCCATCAGTACCATTAATAAACACTAAATTTAGTTGATAACTACTCAGACATAATTAATGTAAGAATAATAATCTGAATAAAATGCATAGATAAAATACTTGAGTTTCAATACAAATCCGCCAAAGGAGTTATGAATCATCTCCCTAAATAAATGCTAAAACTATGGTGAGGTGGTGCACATTTAGCCCCCTCACTCACACACTTTCAGCACCTTGCACCAAGCACACTTAATCTGGTGCAACACCTAAAGTATAAATATAAAACCCTAAAGTCTAGGTCAAAACTCTTCCAAGGGTAATCTTGTGTCATCTCTCTAACTTGGGGTTGAAAGTCGGCTGTCTGCAAATTGAACATCGATCGATGGAAGATGTGCAACATCGGTCGATCTTGGTCATGTAACATCGGTCGACACCAATGTTGTATCGTCGATCAATGGTAGTCTTGTACTTCGACTCTCTCAATTATCAGCTACAGATTATTTTACTCTAAATGCTCCATAAGCTCCACGTATCTCCATACCTGGACTTCTAAAGACCTCAAAAAAAATTCTAGACACATATAACTGACCCTAAATAGAGCCTATAACATGGTCTAAAATTGGTAATTAATAGTCTATATCAACTCCCCCAGACTTAACATTTTGCTTGTCTCCAAGCAAACAAGCCTGTGAAAGATGTTTTGAAAAGCGAAGACTCACATATTGTCTAAGTATAACTGTCACCTTACTTTATTGCAACCACAACATATCAAGTCAATCACAGAGAAACTTTATATACCTTATCCTGCAACCAAATTCATTCTACCAACAACTTAGCAAATACTAGTTTGACTCGCCCCTCTACTGATTTCATTTCTTTGCATAAAATAAAAGTGCATGCTTTACCTTGGAGTTTCGATCAAGCGATATAGAGACTCTTACCTTTGCAAGTATCTGAACACACAGGTAGACTTCTCTGATTCATTTCTTTCTCTCTTCTCACTTCTTCTCAGTCAATGTCTCCCTTGTTTTGAGGGTATCATTTTATTTTTTTTAATTGACTGAGATATTTGGATAGGCTTCCATGAATCAAGCCTTAATGGTTTTTGCCACTAGATCCATGTTCACTTCTTTTTGACCTTTTTATCTCTTTCTAGGATCATATGAATCAAGCTTTAATGGTTGTAGCCACCAAATCCTGTTCGACTCCTTTTTTTAATCTGAAGGGGAGAGAGAGGGGAATCAGAAGCACACAAACTTTTACCTTCCAGACTTGCAGAAGGAATCCGATCCAATGTATACCAAATCCCAAAGCAAGCAAATAATGTCAGGATTAGTGTTGGAAATCAGCTTCGGTTCCTCCAAACTTTCTAAGCAAGTGTGATATAGTGGCAAGATGATCCACTTTGGTATCTCTAGTAATCTCTGCAAACAACCTTCTAAGAATGGTGCTTATAGCATGGTTAGTCAATAATAAATCTAGATCAAGGTCCTCTTCTTGACTCAATAAAACTTTATTTTTTGAAAAACTTATATAGATATAAATAACACTCAAAAACAATCAAATAGCATTAGCGAAACCTCCCCAGACTTAAATTACACTGTCCCTAGTGTAATCCGCCTCGGATTGGTTAGAAAAATTAAATCATAAATAAATAGCTTAAGTATAAAACTCGATACCTCTCTCTGTAAGAGAGCGTCGATCGATGGTCGGTTACGGGTGTCGATCGATGCTAAACCTGTAAGTTCCTATTTCTTATAAAACTCAAAATAAAACACAATATCAGTAATACCTCCCCCAGACTTAAACAACACTATCACCAGTGTTATACAGTCTGAGATTGGGGAAGAAATAAATCATAAGGACCAAATTTAAGATGGAAAAACCGATATACCTGCTCGCTAATGGTGACCGTCGATCGACACAGTAAGGTGTCAATCGATTGGTGCTATGGTTTCTCCGTCGATCGGTAGTGATCAAGTGTCGGTCGATGCTCTATGCAGACTGTCTTTCTCGAATCTCTTTTTTTTTATCTGAATACCTGCAATAACAAAATAAAATTTAAAATTAGACTAATATAATCAAAAACTAATTTAAACTTACTAAACAGTGGGTTTCCTCCCACCCAGCGCTTGGTTATAGTCTTAAGATCGACGTTGTGAACGCTCTTACTAGAAAGGAGGTTGATCAAAACTTGGAAAACAAGTGTCTACATGTTCTTTGCTCTTCTGAAACCATGTACCAATGAAGTTTTTGACTGCCTCATCTCCTTTGGTTTTCTCATTCTTTATGATCTCCTTAGTGACCTCTAGTGAATGCATTCGTCTTTGTAGATTCTCAATACTGCGCTGGAGCATTCTGAGTCAGACAGCTATAGTGTCTGATATCTCCTCTACTTGATGAGAAATATCTTCCTTCATCAGGCTCTGAGAAAAAAAAACAATTTCATAGAACCTATCTTCTAAGTGGTGTTATGCTGCGGACTTCTGTCTGTCGAACTCAGTATCGATCAATGGCAAGGTGTTACTGTCGATCGATGTCACACTATCCGGTCTAATCGCATGTTGTCTCTGAACAGTATCCATTTCTTGCTTCATCTCATCCATGTGTGTAGTCAAATTGGTGAGGCATTTATCTATAGGATAGTAGACATCATCAAGCCTCATGTAGAAATCATCCATTGACATCTCTTGAGCTTTGATCGCATGCACAATATCATCAATCTCTGCTCTGATGTATGTCTCTTGCTTCTGCTCCTCGTTTTCGATCGATGCTGGTACCTGCGCGTCGATCGATGGCTGTTGCGGTTGTCCAAAGAAATTTCCTGATCGTTCAGCCATGATAAGGGCGTATGCTACATCTTTCTTTGGTAGAGTTATAATTCTCCCATAAAGAACTCATGCACGTCCATCTACATCTCTGAAAATTCCAAACTCATCGGGTCTGAGATAACCAGCTTATGTTTCTTCTGGTCCAAGTGAAGGGTCTCGTTTATGTGTGATGTCATTTGATGGCGAAGATAGGCCGATTGTTGATGTTGGATTGCCTACCCTTGCGTCCATTATCCAGCCAGGTTCATCCTCATCATAAAATGAATCATATTCTTTGTAGGCTTCACCGTATCCTTGGCATGCCCATTTGGTGTCGATCGACGGTCTATGGGTTACTGTTGATTAATGCTCGATAATCAGACCGGTACCCAAAAAGGTTTCTAGCTCCATTGGCCATTGCAAGTATATCTGCTACATCCTCCTTTGTGACGCTTAGAATTCTGCCATCCATGGCTCTTGTGTGACCGTCTAAATCTCTCAAATACCGAAACTCATCTAGTTGTAGATAAACAACTACTTTGTCGCGTTCTTCTGTTGAATCACGTTCGGTTACCGCTTCGTGCTCAGTATCGATCGATGGCGTATGGTTGCCGTCGATCGATGGTCGATTTCCCTGGTTCATGGGAAACATGAAAAACTCCAGCCTCTTCCATAGCAAGCCCTTGATACTCAATCATACTTTTCTCTGTAGTTTTCATCGTATTCGAGGTGGGCTGGGTTGTAATCATAATCAGCATGGTGGGTGTCTATCGGTTCTGGGTTATGGGTGTCGAACGATTTAAAAGGGTGGGTTGGGTGGTGTCGATCGATTTTTGGGGGGTTGGGTTTCGATCGATTGTTGGGGTTGGGTGTTGATCGATGCTCCATCTACCGATTCCTCATTGCACTCGTCATCGCTGAAACATGTGGCCACAAGCTCTGCATCATTACACAATTTCGTGAGGGAAGGTTTATTCATATAAATTTCATAATAAATATTATGATCAATCAAGGAAAGGCACAACTTGTTTGTCTTCATGTCATAGATAGATCCTACGGTGGCCATGAAAGCTCTTCCCAGTAACAAGGAAGAGTTTCGATTGATCTGGATGTCCATCACATGGAAACCTATCGGGACTAAGACGTCCTGAATTCGCAGTGGGAGATCTCTGCATATACCTCCTGAGTCTACTCTAGAGCAATCCATAAAAATGAAAGAATCATTGGAAGTCTCTATTCTGAGGTTTAACTTCACTTCTATAGCTCTGGGCATGATGCTCACGGAAGATCCAGTGTCGCATAAGGCATTGGGAAATTCATGTTTTTTTTTATTAGACATGGCACCACAAACATCCCATGATCACTTTTCTTCTTTAGAATGATTCTTGGCTCTCTCCTAGTATGATCCTTGGTAGCTTTATTGACTATCATAGGTTCTGATTAATCCCTCTTCTGCTCTCGAGTTGCCGTATGCGTGACCTTTTGTCTATCAACTCGTTTTTTCACTGGGTACCATCGATCGATTGTGCGGCCTCTGCGTCGAACGACGTGTGAAGATATTCCCGATTCCGTCGAGTTAACAGGAACCGTCGATCAATTCGTAGTAACTTGTGTCGATCGATGCTTGTGTGGGCTTCTTAATGAACTCGGATTTCCTTCCTTGTGTGGCTTCTCTATCTTGACTTCTACCCAAAAATCATCATCAATCACAGCATTGATGTGATACTTTTTTCCAGATTATTCACCTTGTTTGACCATAACTTCGTATCTCGTAAGGGTTTCATTCTTATGCGTCATTTGATTTTCCAACTTTTCCACACGAATGATGATATCTTCGATTTTTGTGTTTAGGTGTAGATACATGAAATCTAACTTGTCATTGAATCCACAATCCCCTTATGCTTTTCCCTCAGTATCTTGTCAAACATAAATTCGATCCATGGTCTTTTGGTTGTCTTTGAAGTTTCTATACTTCTGGTAGCCTAGGAATTAACTTCTGCTTCTGCTTTTGTATCAGGGATTATAGTCCCCTGATTGTCTAACCTTTGACCTGCTGCATTACGCAGATGACCGTTGAGGTCATGCAAGTCTCCATTCTCATTCTGAACCACAAGTATTGGCGCAACCATCTCGTCTACTATCTTCGATCGATGCGGATAAGGTGATGTCGATCGATGCTATGTGATCAATATTGGTCGATGCTAGAGTTCTGATATCGGGCTATGGTAGAGTTCTGATGTCGGTTGATGTTATCCGTAAAAAAGTGTCGGTCGACGCTGGATGTGTGCCATCGATCGATGCATGTCGTCTTTCTTTGCGGATCATGCGTTCGAATAGCTGTGGGTCAGAGAATAGTAAGTCTTGTTTTTTGTTGCTCCTGGTACTCTTTTGCATGCACCTGAAAAACAAAGAAAAAGAAAAATCAGTAACTTTGAAAGTAACAAACAAACCTAGACAAAATACTAGAAAATAAATCTAATGGCGATCAATGTTCCCCGGCAACGGCACCTGACGTGGGTGTGTTTTTATTTTCTAGTAGTGTATAAATATCCTAAACAAACAACTGTCAAATTAACCCTTAATCCTAGCAAACAAAATAATAATCTTGTCAAGAGAGATTAGGTGTAGTACTTAGGGATCGAATCCATAGAGAGCAATGGCACACAATAGATTTCTTATTTCTAAAGACTAAGATATGTAACTATATATATTAGTAGCAAGTAATCAGGTCTATAAAATATTTCTTATTAGAAGGTATAGATACAATATGGAAATATAATAATAATGAAAATATAGAAATATGTTAATAATGCAGATATAGAAATATGCTAATAATGCAAATATGGAAATATACTAATAATGCAAATTTGGAAATGTGAATATGTTAGATCAAGGGTTTCAAGCAAGTGGATTATAGTAGACAGAAGTTAAGGGTATTTAATTATATAACTCGATTTCTAATGTAAAAGACACCAGCTCTCGCATGCGCGTCTAATCTATTTACTAAGTCCAATGTCTCAACTCTCGCTTGTTGACACAGAATGACCATCAACCGATGGCAATGATCCTGCGTCGATCGATGGTTTCTTGAGTCAAGCGTTATGACCTAATTCGATAAGTTCACTAGATCAACTAAATTAACTCTCGTTTGTTTCTAGAAACCTAGCTCAACAGAATAGATTCCGATAGTAGACCATGCTCTCGCTTGCGCCTAACTATTCTTTTATCAGGATTCTAGTTAGCTACTCTAGAACACAAGCAATAAACAAAATTCTATAAATAGATCAAATAATGACCCAACAATTCTATTGTTTGGATCATCTATCAGTACCATTAATAAACACTAAATTTAATTGATAACTACTCAGACATAATTAACGTAAACATAATAATCTGAATAAAATGCATAGATAAAATACTTGAGTTTCAATACAAATCCGCCTAAGGAGTTATGAATCCTCTCCCTAAACAAATCCTAAAACTATGGTGAGGTGGTGCACACTTAGCCCCCTCACTCACACACTTTCAGCACCTTACACCAAGCACTTAATCTGGTGCATACCTAAAGTATAAATATAAAACTCTAAAGTCTAGGTTAAAACTCGTCAAAGGGTAATCTTGTAATTGTGTGTCATGTCTCTAACTTGGCTTGAAATTCGGTTGTCTGCGAATTGGACATCGATCGATGGCAGATAGGCAACATCGATCGATGGCAGATGTGCAACATCGATCGATTTTGGTCATGTAACATCGGTCGATGCCAGTGTTGTGTCGTCGATTGATGGTAGTCTTGTACTTCGACTCTCTCAATGATCAGCTACGGATTATTCTCCTCTAAATGCTCTAAAAGCTCCATGTATCTCCATAGATTTCCAAACGTACCTTGACTTGTAAAGACCTCAAAACATAGCCTAGACACACATAACATACCCTAAATAGAGCCTATAACATGGTCTAAAACTGGCAATAAATAGGCTATATCACTTACAATAAAGAGTTGATTGGTTTTGCCGCTACAACCCGCGAACGCTATGTTGGCGGATGTTAGCAATTTTGGCGTTTTGCAACAAATACAGAAAACGTTGTACACCGTTTTACATTGCTCCAAACTTTTCAAAATCAAAAACTAGTTCCAACTAGTGCTAGTATTTGTGGTTGCGAGCAGTTACGGAAAGGAAAATAAATATAACTTTTTAAAAACTATATAAATATAAAAATAAAAAACATTGAATTAAAATATTAAATTTAAATAATATAAATACTTATATATATTATAAGATTTTAACAAAAAATATTTGCTATAATTTTTAGACATTAATATATAAACATATATTAACCCACAAATAATTTTAAAGATTTAACACTTTAATTTTGTAAATATACTTATTATATTCATTATTATAAAATGATTTTTAATATTTTCATAATTATACAAAAGTTTTTATGTTGTTAATTTATTATTTAAGCGTTGTTACATTTGGTAGTCAACCGGTTATATGTAACCCGCAAAAGCATTAATTTATAACCGTGTACAACTCATACTAATTGCTTAATAACGCTTAAAACGTAACCACCTACACTCTAAAATTCCCACAACTGCATCCGCAACCGCTGCGTGTACACCTAATCATACCCTAATGATCTTGACTGGTTTTGCTGCTACCACAAGCAAACGCAGCTTTTGCGGATAATAGTGGTTCTTCGCATTTTACAACAATGATAACAAACGCTGTAAACCGCTTTACATCACTCCAAGCTTCTGAAAATCAAAAGCTAGTTCCAGCTACCGTTTGAAATTGTGGATAGTTGTGGGAGGATAAACAAAGATTTTTTAATACAATATAAATATAAAAATATTAAATTAAATTCAATTGAAATAATATAAATAATATATAAATATATAATTTTTTAATTTATATTTTAAAACTGAAAAAAAAATTTGTTAAAATTTTTAAGACGTTAATATATATACACACATATAACATATATATATATATATATATAAACTCACAAATATTTTTTTAAGAATTAATACTATGATTCATAAATATAATTTTTATATTTATTGTAATAAATGAGTTCAATATTTTATAATTATATAAAATGTTAGTATTGTTAATTTATTATTTAATCGTGCTGCATATGGTAGTCAACCAATTATAAGTGATATGTCATGGATTTTACCTATTTTGCCCAAGATATATAGAGTGTTTTAGAGTCTTTTATATGAATTTGGTATTGTTTTAGAGTATTTGCAGGTTTGGGTACTCATTGGAAGTAATTGGAGCTTTGGGATATTTTAGAGCACATAGGATGCTCGGCCAAAAATTCAGAGTCGGATTATGCGTGAACCATCGAGCGACGTCACACCCTGTGCGTCGATCAACGTCACACACTAAGCATTGATCGACGTCACACATTGTGCGTCGATCCACAGCCAAGTCGACTGCGAGATTAATGAAAGCTTGAGAAATTACAAGTTTTACCCATAAGTTCCATCATTTGCAAGACAAGTCTCTGGCCGAAATATAGACTATTTATTAGGGTTTACTATCTTAGTTTTAACCTAAGCCTAGAAGACCTAAGAGAGAGTTATCTTTAAGTTACACACAAGCTTTAGAGTGGAGAGTTGGAACACCTTGTTACATCTATTGGAGAGAAAGATCTGGTCATCATTACAGAGAAGACCTTAAACTCTTTATCTTATTGCTCAGTTTATTCTATGCAATTTATTCAGACTTCAATCATATTATTTATTGCTATTTCTGAGTAGTTCCTTGTTAGATATAGGGTTCCTCAATGGTAGTAATGTCTTTCTGATTTTATAGAATTGTTAGGGTAATCTTCTTGGTTCTTTGTTTAAGTTACTCTTAATGCTAAGTTAAATTTAATCACCTAAATCTTAGAAAATAGGGTTCCATAGCCCAAGCGAGACCTTGGTTATAACCATGAACCTATCTTAAACAATCTAAATAATTGATAACAAAAGAGAGTTGAATTGGAAGTTTAGAGAACCCATCAAACAGTGAACAAGTACTGTTTGGAATGAGCGTCGATCGACAACACCTTGTGTACATGGATAGACACTCAACTGAGATGCGCGAAAGCGATCTCCTAAACTCTAAGGTTTGAGTTCGAGAATGGTACTTAATTAAAACCCTAGCAATTTATTAGTCTGCATTATCTAATCCTACATGAAAAATTCCCATAAGTCTAATCCCTAAATTTGATCTTCACAAACCAAATCACTCTTGAAATCGCTTTTATTATTATTATAATTCATCTAGCTTTAATTCGCAAGCAATAAGTCTATTGTGCAATGCTAGAGTCTGTGGATTTGATCCCTAAGTACTACACAGAACCTCTTAGTTGAGAGAGTAAAAGTGGGAAATAGGGTTAATTTGAAAGTGAAATAAAATCCCACATCAAATTTGGCCCCGTTGCGGGAAACTCTTTCTTATTGCCATTAGATTTTGTTTAGAATATTGTCAAGATTTTTATTTTACTTTTTGCTAAATTATTCTTTCCCTGATCCTCATGATGCATGTACTTACAGGAGAGAATATGGATTCAGGACAACAAGAATTGATCGACAGAGCTCATCAGGAATCGATCGACGTTAGTCCACTACTGTCAGACGATACCTTTCCATTGACATTGATCGATACCCATCAGCCGGAAGCAGGTAAGTACGCCTTTACTGATTCTGATAATAAGAATATAGTCTAGATAGAACCCATGAACAATAAAAGCCACGAAGGAAACCAACTCATTGATGATCAGGGGGCTGCAATCCCTGATCAAATCACTAAATCTCTAAAGAGTGAAATAAAGCATGAATTGCCGATGCTTGAATACTTAAACCCCAGCAGGACCTATTCCAATAGGTCTGCAATTCGATTATCTGATAACCATACAGGAGGCTCTGAGCTTGATATCGACTTCCTAATTATGGCGCGCAAAAATCAGTTCAGTGGATTTCCTGCTCAACACCCGAACAATCACATCAAGATGCTAGAAGACATGGTGAACGACAATTTCAATCGCTGCAAACTTTTTCCTTTTTTCCCTTGAAGGTGACGCCAGGAGGTGGCTGAACCAGCTAGCACCAGGATCTCTGACTTGTTGGGAAGATATTAGAAGCGCTTTCATCAATCACTTCTTTGACGAGGAGATAAAAATCTAAATTCATTCAAGGTAGCCGCGAATCCTTTAAAAACGTCTTGACGAGGTTCAAGACCCACCAGCTTTCAGCTCGCACCATGGATTCTCAGAACCCCAACTCATCAACATTTTCTGTAGAGAACTAAACCTAGACAATCAAACCATCCTTGATACAGCCAGCCAAGGGAACTTCGGCACCCGAAGCCCTGCAAGTGCTAAGAGGCTGATAGAAAGCATAGCTTTAGGTACAGCTTTCCAAAAGAGAGACACCGAAAGGAAGGAACCACCAATGTTCGCAGAGGAGAAGCACTCGATCCGAGTTAGAAAGACTTTGGCATCAGTTGCGGACCTTAAGGATAGACGTAGTTTATCTCAACATTATGGTGATGACAAAGTTGTTTCTTCCGATTTTGAAAAATGAGTCAAGTTCTCTGATGTGATGAGTCTAAACGACCAACGATTTAGAGAAAACACTGAAAATTTCACAAGCAACTACGACGCCACGGTGAACAGATACGAAAGAAGTTCGAAGTCAAAAATGAACCACGTCTTCACAGGAAACCATAGAATAGCCGCAGACCTCAATGAGAAGTCAGATCTAATATACTCAGAGATGACTGGAAAATTCGAAACTCTGAGCGAACACATTAAGAGGATCGAAAACCAAGTGGTGAGTAACGCTATGCCCATCAGGAGAGAGGACGGATTCTTACCTGGTAAAACGTACGCTAACCCTAGGATTCCTTGCAATGTCGTAGCTTTATGAAGCGGTAGAGAACTCACCCCTGGCGTTAAAGAAAGCATCACTATCGACGAATCCTCGAAAATCGCGACAGATGAAAAAGAAAAATCACACACTATCCCGCCAGAAATTGACGGGCAAGATCCGAAAATCCCTCCCGAAACTGAAGGATTGGACCAGACTGGTGACCTTCAGAAATTGTTTCTAAACTAAAGGGAAAGAATACGGAAGTAGGAGACATCGATCGACACTCATTACCGAGAGTCGAACGACATTCCGAACCTATAATCGGCGATGCTCTGAAGCAAGAAGCGATCAACACTCTGACCCAGAACCAACCGAACCGGTCAGAAAAAAGGTCTACCAACCGAAATCCCCCTTTCCTCCAAAAAACGCTAAGAAGAAGAAGAAGAAACTAGAAATAGCAATATGCAAGAAAGTGTTTGACAAAGTATTTATTGAGAAGCCGCTAAGCAATACCTTTAACATCTCGTCTGCTATTAAGCAATACATTAAAGATGTGGCATCGCAAGGATTCCATGAAACAGAACATTGCGTGATGATGGTATCCGAAGAAGTGAGCAAACTTATTCAAGGAAAAACTCCAGTTAAACTCCCTGATCCCAGTAGTTTTGTTCTAGACGGCACTATTAGCAATGAGATATTCCAATGATCCCTCTGCGATTTAGGGTCAAGTGTAAACTTGATGCCTTATTCAGTTGCAGTCACCCTCGGGCTAACACAGTTTCAACCTACCAGGGTCATTCTCGTTTTAGCTGATAGGTCCACTAAAATTCCGGAAGGCGTACTTGAGGACGTGCCCGTACGCATTCATAACTGCAATATACATGCATACTTCATAGTGCTTAAATATGAGAGAGAACCTAGAAACCCAATTATCTTAGGAAGACATTTCCTGGCCACTGCAGGAGCTATCATTGATGTCACAGAAGGATGTATATGCCTCAACATCGGGAAGATACCGATGGTCTTTGACATGGAAAAGATATTAAAACAGCCTTTGATCGACGGTCAAACCTACCATATCAATTACCTTTCCAACCTAGCAGGTGAATCATTCATGGATATGTGCTCAAACGATCCTCTAGAAAGAGAAATCACATTTCCTGAAGGCGACATCTACGCGTTAGATGATCGGACTGAAGAATATAGAAGGTTAATGTATGCCACAAAAGAAGTTTTCAATATCGATATTTAAGAACTCGATCTATCAAACCCCATCGATCGACAACCCGATATATCCGTCGATTGACAACGTGTTGTAACCGAGGACTGGAGCAAAGCTAAAGCACCTAAAATCGAGCTTAAACCACTTCCAGCTGGTCTAAAATACGTTTTTATTTACGAGAACTCTTATCATGTCATCATAAATGCTAACTTGAGTAGCAAAGAGCAAGCATTGTTGCTGAATAAACTTCGGAAACACCGCAAGGCTCTCGGATATTCATTAGGTGACATCCTGAGAATCTCTCCCAATTTTTGCATGCATAGGATACACCTTGATGATGAATCCAAATCATCCATTGAGCATCAGAGGAGATTGAACCCCAACCTGAAGGAAGTAGTTAAAAAAGGAAATCATGAAACTTCTAGAAGCATGCATTATTTACCCGATCTCAGACAGCAACTGGGTCAGTCAAGTTCATGTTGTTCCGAAGAAAGGAAGAATTACGGTAGTAAAGAACGAAAAAGATGAATTAATCCCTACGAGAACTGTCATCGGACACAAGATGTATATCGATTACAGGAAGCTGAATGCTGCCACATGAAAAGATCATTTCCCTTTTCCCTTTATTGATCAGATGTTGGAAAGGGTTGCAAGCCACGAATATTACTGTTTTCTCGACGAGTATTCAGGATTCTTCCAAATTCCCATACATCCATACGATCAAGAAAATACCACCTTTACATGTCCCTATGGAACGTTCACATATCCCAGAATGCCATTCGGACTTCGTAACGCCCCTGCAACTTTCCAGAGATGCATGATGTTGATATTCACCGATATGATCGAGGACTTCATGGAGGTCTTTATAGATGACTTCTCAGTTTATGGTCCAAATTTCAAAACATGTCTCGATAACCTGTATAAGGTATTATCTCGATACGAAGAGAAGAATCTGGTTTTGAACTGGGAAAAATGTTATTTTATGGTTAACAACGGGATTGTCTTGGGACACAAGGTCTTAGCAACCAGAATTAAGGTAGATAAGGAAAATATTGAAGTAATGACAGGACTGCCACCACCCACTGATGTTAAGGATGTTAGAAGTTTTCTAGGACATGCTGGATTCTATAGGAGATTCATAAAAGATTTCAGAAAAATTGCTAGACCCCTTACTGCACTCCTTTTCAAAGACGTGAAATTTGATTTTATACCTGAATGTCTCGAAGCCTTTAAAGAAATCAAATCAGCGCTCATAACTGCCCTTGTTGTCCAAACACCGGACAGGGATCTACCATTCGAGATTATGTGCGACGCCAGCGATTTCTTTGTAGGCGCAATACTTGGAAAAAAAAAGACAAAAGGTTGCATGCTATATACTACGCCGGTAGAACTCCCGATGATGTGAAACGCAATTATGCGACAACAGAAAAAGAATTATTGGCCGTGGTATTCGCCTTTGAGAAATTCCAATCCTATCTAGTCGGTTCAAAAGTAGTTTTTCAGACTGACCACGCAGCATTGAAGTACTTAATGAACAAAAAGGACGCTAAGCCGAGACTTTTACGATGGATTCTACTTCTCCAAGAATTTGACACAGAACTTAAAGACAAGAAAGGACTGGAAAACGGAGTCGCAGATCACTTATCATGAATAAGAGTAGATGACAACATTCCTATAGATGATTTCTTACCCATAGAAAATGTCTACTTAGAAAAACTGACCTTCGTTGGATGTGTCAATTCGGCATATCAAGTGGAATCGATCGACGACATGCTAAGACCATCGAACGACTATAGCCATGAGGCGTCGATCAATTTTGTCCGTAGACCATCGACCGACGATACATTCGAGAAGGAAGATGAAATAATCATTCCAATAGATATCAAAGTCAGTTATAATCCTTCGATTCCAAATGATGATTCTCCCGGAGGTAGAATTTTAGGTTGGGTGTGTGTGCACTGAACACCACTGATAGACCTTGGTATGCAGATATAGTAACTATCTTGTGGCCGAAATAGAACCCGAACTCTTCAAAGGATATCATAGAAATAAAATTTTATGAGAAATCCGGAGATATCACTAGGATGAACCTTATCTTTATAAACACTGCTCTAACGGTATATACAGACGATGTGTTTCTGAAAACGAAGTTCTGGAAATTATGTATCATTTTCATGGATCCGATTACGCCGGACATTTTGCAAGTTTTAAGACAGTGTCAAAAATCCTACAAGCAGGCTTTTGGTGGCCAACTATGTTTCGAGATGCTCAAGCCTACGTAGTGAAATGCGACCCCTGCCAAAGAAGAGGAAAAATCAGCAAGACAAACAAAATGGAACAAAATTTCATACTTGAAGTTGAAGTGTTTGATTCCTGGGGCATCGATTTCATTGTCCATTTCCCTTCCTCACATGGAAACAAATACATAGTGGTCGTTGTAGACTACATATCCAAATGGGTTGAAGCAATAGCAACTCCGAAAAATGACGCTTCCGTAGCCGTTAAACTTTTTAAGAGCATCATCGTTCCTAGAGTTGGAGTTCCTCGAGTAATTATAAGCGAGGGAGTTACCCACTTTATAAACAGAGTATTCGAAAAACTACTCAAGAAGCATGGAGTTCACTATCGAGTAGGTACACCTTATCATCCTCAGACCAACGTACAAGTCGAAGTATCCAACTGTCAGATCAAATAAATCTTAGAAAAGACAGTAGGATCAACCCGTAAACATTGGTCTTTGAAGCTAGATGATGCACTTTGAGCTTACCGAACCGTGTTTAAAACACCATTGGCAACCACCCCGTTTCACTTACTGTATGGAAAAGCATGCGACCTCCCAGTTGAGCTAGCACACAAAGTAGAATGGTCCATCAAAACAACAAATTATGATGATAAGCCCGCGGCAGAAAAGAGATTAATCCAGCTATATGAGCTTGACGAAATTAGGTATCACGCCTACGAAAACTCAAAATTGTACAAGGTGAGAACGAAATCCTATCACGACAAGAAAATCATTTTTAGGTATTTCGAACCGAACGATCAAGTATTCATGTACAACTCTCGTCGACTTTGTTTCCCGTAAAACTACGTTCTCATTGGTCCGGACCCTTCACCATTAAAGAAGTTAGGCCTTACGGGATGATTGTCCTATTTGATCCTAAAGGAGAGGTGAATGGGCAGAGAGTGAGACATTACTAGGCTGAAGCTGAAATTCTGCATACTTAGTGCATGCGTCTAGAGGTGCCTGACCCCGAATGATAAGCCCATTTTTTTGTCAAGCTAATGACTTTAAACAAGCACTGAATGGGAGGCAACCGACTAAATTTATTCTATATATATAACAATAATTAACTACCTAAAAATAAGTATATAATAATTATTTATGCATTTACGAATTTCTTAAGTGAAAAAGGAGTCACAAAACATACCATCGATCGACACCCCTATAGGACCGTCGATCGATAGTCGAGTGTCGAGTAGGTATAACTCGACACGACCCAAATTCATAAGACATTTTTCCAAACCACCAAAAACACCTCCGAGTTCCACACTCGATTTTTGACCAATTTTGCTCGTTCTTGAGCCTAACCCACTCGATTTTCACCCTTCTATCTGTTTATTTCACTGAATCAACCGATCATCAAGGTACGTTCTCTAAATCTCTTATTTTAGGGAACTTTATAGGGTTTGAAGAAAAAAATTGATTTTTTGTGGTTTAACTCGGAATTTAGAACGATTTAGGGTGATGGAGTACTAAATTAGGAGTTATCTACTATCTTTACATATTATTTGCACGATTTGAGTTTAGTTTTTGGGATTGTGTATCCCATGGTTTGTGATGAACCATCGATCGATGCCCATGAGGTGTCGTCGATCGATGGTTGTTTTCTATCTCGACATCGATTCTGATTCTTGACTTTGTTGATTAAATGCAGATGGACAAGAGGCGAACCAAGGAACGGTACGAAGCCTGTAGCTCCAATGCTCCGCCACGGGGTCCTCCATGCCACAACCCTTGGCCAAACGAAGAAGAGAGCTTAATCGTGACATTCGAGGAATATCCTAACCCTCGACAAGCTGTAGCATCGAGGGAATGCACCCATAGGCCAGTGCGCAAGGAGTGGGACGACTACGACAAACTCTACTATAACGATTGGCAAATTGTTTTTATTGAGCCCACCAAGTTCGTCGACAGACACAGTTTGAAGACACTAGGGCTCAAGACAGACTTTAAGCAGATGGTGCAAGAGCTGTGACTGGGTACCATGGCTACTAAGCCATATCCTCTCTACCCCAACCTGGTCCGACAGTGCATTTCCATGGCTCAGGTACTCTGCAAGAGCCCTAGAGTGAAGATGGCGAATGAGGCTACTCTCACTTTTCTCATCAGAGGCATCAGATACTGGATCACCATTTCGCAGCTCTGTGAGATCTATGGTTTTTACTATGGTGCTCTTTCCTGCACCGTCGCTCCCTTCCCTAGTCAGACTACCTTTTGATGACTCATCGCGACAGGCCACTTCTACTCAGGCTCTGCTACTCAGAAGGACGTCCGTTACCCCACCCTACACTACTTCCTGAAGGTCCTTCTCAACACTCTATTGTGCAAGATGGAGCCCTACAAGGTTAGGGTTCAGGAGCTCACACTGCTTTACTAGTCAGTCATGGATTTGGTTGGGATCGATGATGAGGTCTTCCCACCACCAGTGAGCGATCTATGAGTGAAATTGGGTGCTATATTCGCTGAGCATTTGGCGACCCTGAAGGACAACCCCTTCAAGGGTTCTG
Organism: Moricandia moricandioides; assembly: GCA_905132885.1. Lineage (NCBI taxonomy): Eukaryota > Viridiplantae > Streptophyta > Magnoliopsida > Brassicales > Brassicaceae > Moricandia > Moricandia moricandioides. The sequence goes on along the minus strand of CAJHQQ010000826.1, from coordinate 64,500 downwards.
GCTCAAAGAAGGAGATGATTGGGAGCCTTTTGACGCCTATATTCAGTTTTCTTGGCATCACCTTTGAGGGAGCCACAGTAGAGAAGGCGATAAGGTATATGGATGAGGGGCAGTTGATGAAGACTCAGTGGCTGAAAGAGCGACGATACTGGTCTTTTGTGGATGACGAAGGGCCTAGGATAATAAAGCTTCCAGCGCCAGAGGTGACAGACTTTGCTAATGATCCAGAGCGCCTTGCATTCCGACCAGTTGAGCAACACCTCTCAGGGTACACCACAGAGGAGGCCTCAGGCTAGCCCATCCGGTAGCAGCAACAGCGGCAGACGAGCCAGCACAGCCACCTCCACCTCTCCCAGCTTTCCCTCAGATCCCCATAAACGACCATGGTGACTTCCAGATAGTCGTAGTCGACGCACTTTGTGCCATATGGGCCAGAGTGGAGATGATGTCTAGGTGCCAGTTCAGCCGTCCTAGGACCAGAGCGAGATTGCCACCACCAGCTGCACCACAGCCTCAACATCCAGACATGGATACCTCGAACGAGGAGTAGTCATCTTTGTTGCTCCTGCATCTCTTATTTTATTTTTAGACTTATGCACGTACTTGTTTTATTTTGTTGTCTTTGGGTTTAGACTATAATATTATGTTTAGATGTTTTGATGTGTGTTTGAGTGACTAACAGAGCTAACCCAAGATAGATGATCAGATTGGAAAGTAGGTACACACACGATTTCAGTCTGTTAGCCTAGCATCAACGACGACACTTTATTACTGTCGATCGACGACAAACTAACAAAGAGGTATAGCAGACAGTTCGAGTCCACCATCGATCGACACCATCAGTTTACCATCGATCGACCCTCACCTATCACCATCGATCGATACTCCTTTCGGAGGTTGGTATACTTGACTTTCTCTAACACTGTTTACTTATGACTTGATTTTTCCTAAACTAATCCGGGACGAATTACATTGGGGACAGTGTAATTTAAGTCCAGGGGAGGTTCGCTAATGCTTTTTATTTGTTATTGAGTCTTGTTTACTATATCTATACAAGTTTTTCAAAAAAAAAAATATTTATTCAAGAAGGGGACTATGATCAAGATTTATTATTGACTAACCACACTTTAGCATCATTCTTAGAAGGTTGTTTGCAGAGATTACTAGAGATACCAAAGTGGATCATCCAGCCACTATATCACACTTACTTAGAAAGTTCGAAGGAACCGAAGCTGATTTCAAACATTAATTGTGACATTATTTGATTGCTTTGGGGCTTGGTATACATTGGATTGGATTCTTTTTGCAAGTCTGTAGGTACATCACTGATGACCCCACTATTCGCCTACAACTTTGTTCAAAAAAAAAAAGAGAAATGGAAATCGAAAATAAGATGGCAAGATGGATTGTATCCGCATCATTGTTCATGAAGTTTGAAATCCAAAAAGACTCAGAGAAGAGAGAAAAAAAGGGAAGCAAATGATCAGAGAAGACTTTGTGCCTGGTTCTCCAGATCGCAGGGGTAAGAGTCCATGTGTCCTTTAATCGATATTCCCAAGGTAAAAAATGCACTTTTATTTTATGCAAAGAAATGAAATCAGTAGAGGGGTGAGTCATGCTAGTATTTGCTAAGTAGTTGGTAGAATTGATTTGGTTTCTATACTAGGATATGGTATATAATTTTTCTCTGTGATTGACTTGATACGATGTGGTTGCAACAAAGTAGGGTGACAGTAATACTTAGATATTATGTGAGTCTCCGCTTTTCAAAACCTCTTTCATAGGCTTTATTTGCTTGAGAACAAGCAGAAGGTTAAGTATGGGGGAGTTGATATGTCATGGATTATACCTATTTTGCCCATGAAATATAGAGTGTGTTAGAGTCTTTTATATGCATTGGTACTGTTTTATAATATTTATAGGTTTAGGTACTCATTGGAAGCAATTGGAGCTATTGGGACATTTTAGAGCACTTTGGATGCTCGGCCAGAAATTCAGAGTCAGATCCAGTTTATGCGTGAACCATTGATCGATGTCACACATTGTGCGTCGATCGACAGCCAAGTCGACTGCGAGATTAATGAAGGCTTGAGAAATTACAAGTTTTACCCATAGCTTCCATCATTTGTGACATGGTGTATTTATTGTTCTAGTAGAGTATAGATATCCTAAACAATTAACTATCAAATTAACCCTTAATCCTAACACACAAAATAATAGTTTTGCCAAGAGAGATAAGGTGTAGTACTTAGGGATCAAATCCATAAAGAGCAATGGCACACAATAGATTTCTTATTTCTAAAGACTAAGCTATGTAGATATATTTATATATATATCAATAGCAGGTAATCAGTTTAAGAAAATATTCCTTATCAAGAAGTATATATGAAATGGGGAAATATGATAATAATGCAAATATAGAAATATGAAAATAATGCAAATATGGAAATATGTTATTAAACTTAACTAAAATGTAAATATGTTAGATCTAGGGTTTCATGCTTAATGGATTATTGGGAATAGGAGGTATGGAAATGTAAATATTATAGAACTCAATATTAACTATTATGACCCTTTCAACTCCAACTCTCGATTGCAAGTAAAAGGAAAGACATTCGATCGACGGCTACGGCCTTATGTCAATAGATGGTGAAATCAGAAAGAAGTGTGAACTAGATTTGATATGTTCACCAAGCTAATTAGACCAGCTCTCGCATGCGCCTAACAACCTAGTTCAATTGAGTCTATTCTGAGATAGAACCTACTCTCGTAGTCGTCTATGTCCTACTTTCGAGATCTTAGTTAGCTACTCTAGAATGCAAGCATTAAGCACAACTCAATTGATGGATATTATCTAAACCTAGCAATCCTACTTTTGGGCTAGTCCGTGATTGTCATCATTCAACCCTAAATCTAATTGATGACTACTCAAAAATAATTAAATTAAGAACAATAGTCTGAATATATTGCATAGATAAAATATTGGGGTTCCAATACAAATCTCCCTAAGGAGTTATGAATCTTCTCCCCTAAGGAGTTATGAATCTTCTCCCCTAAAGACCTTAAAACTAATAATAGAAAACTAAACTCTCATTTCTTAACTCTCTCCACACTTTTTTTGTGTGTAATACATAAAGTATAAATATAAAACCCTAAAATCTTTGTCAAAACTCGTCCAAGGTATCTTCGTCATTTGTCTCTAAATTGTTGTCTGCGAATTGGTCATCGATCGATGGCAAGTGTTCAACCTCAATCGATCTTGGTCTTGTACCATCGGTCGACGCCAAGATAGTGTCGTCGATCGATGATTGTCTTGTACTTTGACTCTCTCAATGATCAGGTACGAATTCTTCTTTTCTAAATGTTCCAAAAGCTCCAAGTATCTCCATATATATCTACAACGTACTTGGATCTGTAAAGACCTTAAAACATAGCCTATACACACATAATAGACCCTAAATATAGCCTATAACATGACCTAAAACTGGTAATAAATAGGCTATATCAACTCCCCAAGACTTAGCCTTTTGATTGTCCTCAAGAAAACAAGCATGCGAAAGAAGTCTTGAAAAGCGAAGACTCACATAATTTCTAAGTATAACTGCCACCCTACTTTGTTGCAACCACATCATATCAAGTCAATCACAGAGAAACTTTATATACCCAATCCTAGTATAGCAACCAAATCCATTCAACCAACAACTTATCGAATACTAGTCTGACTCACCCCTCTACTGATTTCATTTCTTTGAATAAAATAAAAGTGCATGCTTTACCTTGGGAATATCAATTAAAGGACACATGGACTCTTACCCCTGCAAGTATATGAGCACATAGGTAGTCTTCTCTGATTCCTTACCACTCTCTCTTCTCACTTATTCTCTGTCAATGCCTCCCTTCTTTTCAGGGTATCATTTTATTTTTTAATTGAGTGAGATATTTGGACAAGTTTCCATGAATCAAGCCCTAATGGTTTTTGCCACCAGATCCAATTCACTTATTTTTGACCTTTATCTCTTTCTAGAATCATATGAATCAAGCTTTTATGGTTGTAGCCACCAAATCATGTTCGACTCCTTTAATCTGAAGGGGACAGATAGGGGAATCAGAAGCACACAGACTTTTACCTTCCAGACTTACAGAAGGAATCCGATCCAGTGTATACCAAGCCCCAAAGCAAGCAAATAATGTCAGGATTAGTATTGGAAACAAGCTTCGGTTTCTTCAAACTTTCTAAGCAAGTGTGATATAGCGGCAGGATGATCCACTTTGGTATCTCTAGTAATCTCTGTAAACAACCTTCTAAGAATTGTGCTCAAGTGTGGTTATGATCGATAATCCCAAATTAAAGCCTGCACTTTTATTTTATGCAAAGAAATGAAATAAGTAGAGGGGCGATTCAGACTAGTATTTGCTAAGTTGTTGGTATAATGGAATTGGTTAATATACTAGGATAGCGTATATAAAGTTATATGTGATTGACTTGATAGGATGTGGTTGCAACAAATTATGGTGATAGTTTATACTTAGACATATGTGAGTCTCCTCTTTTCAAGACCTCTTTCACAGGCTTGTTTGCTTGAGGATAAGCAAAAGGTTAAATCTAGGGGAGTTGATAGGGCCTGATATTTACCACTATTGTGCCATGATATCAGCCCTATTTAGAGTCTATATATGTGTTTGGAGTATGTTTTAGAGTATTTTCAGGTTCAGGTACGTTCTGGAGAACTTAGGTGATTATGGAGCTTTTAGTGATGCAAAAATTACGAGACGTGTCAGATGTTTAGCTATGGATGGCGACCTTCCCACTGTGAGATTGATCTGATATTTTGACATAAGACTAGAACCTTGAGTTTAGATTTATAATTCCACCGGTTTGAGGTCCATCGGATTGTTAGATCTAAAGTTATGCCTGATTTACTGAAGAGTGGTTTATCTGACTCGTGAGAGGAGCTGTCGAGGGGATGAATGAGTGTCGATCGACAGCACAACCTTATCATCGATTGAAGTGATCCCAGAAGACAGACCCGGCTTTTTATGGCCGACTTAAGCCCAGATGTCATTGGCAAGTTAGCAGAATATCCCTGCACGAGTTTAGACTTAATTTATATAGTTTTCTAAGCCATTGTTGACGGCGAAGCTTTATTTATTCATTTTCTTAAGTTTTGGAGAGAAGATCAATTCTCATTCAGAGATTGATTGGAACTCCTTGGTTTATATTGATTCTATATATATTATTTATTCAGACTATGATTTTGTTATTGCTTCCATGTCTGAGTAATCATCTTGTTAGGTTTAGGGATTTCATGTTCTTAATGTCAAACTGATTGTCATAGGATTTCTAGGTTATCTATAGATCTCTACACCAGGGTGGATTTTAATACTAGGATATAGGGTAGTGGAATAGCACGAGAGTTTGACTGATTGCTTGAACCTAAAATCATAGGACAATTGAGAGGCACGAGAGTGCAATCAATTAACGGAAATCGAGCCCTGTGTGGATTAGATATCTAGGCGCATACGAGAGTTGATAAAGGATCTAGTTGAACATTATCAATATTGTGTTAATGCTTGTCTAAGGTAGTATCGATCGATACCCAAGCATTGGTATCGATCGACACTCGATCCTTGTTTGCATGCGATAGCTGGAACATAGGACTTGGGCATCTGATTAGTAATTGCATGAGAGAGTTGGATTACTTGCTTATTGAATTCAAGTTCGAGAACTTGATCTATAAACCCTTAGCATCCTTGATTTGTGTTTTGAATCTATTGATTGATAAATCCCTAGACCAAGCTATTTCATCTTATTGTTATCAAAGTACGAGAGTGTGACTGATTGTTTGAACCGAGAATCATAGGACAATTGAGAGGCATGAGAGTGTGATTAATTAACGGAACCCGAGCGCTGTGTGGATTAAATATCTAGGAGCATACGAGAGTTGGTCTAGGATCTAGTTGAACATTATCAATATGTGTGTTAATGCTTGTTTAAGGTAGCATAGATCGATACCCAACAATTGCTATCGATCGACGCGCGATCCTTGTTTGAATTCGAGATCTGGAACATAGAACATATGTATCTGATTAGTTATTGCATGCGAGAGATGGATTACTTGCTTATTGAATTTGAGTTATAGAATTTTATCTATAAAACCCTTAGCATCCTTGTGTTTTGATCTATTGATTGATAAATACATAGACCTAGCTATTTCATCTTATTGTTATCAAACCAATCACCTCCTTCCTTGTCTACTATTACTTCTTTAATAAACTGTTTGCCTAGCTTAATCTAAATATCTATAGTCTTTCGTGTGCCCACGCTTCGTTTGGATTCGATCCCTAAGTACTATAACTGAACCTCTTATTTGAGAGAGTAAAAAGTAGCTTATAGGGTTAATTTGAGAGTGCATAATAAAAGCAACATCACATATTCCATCAAGGAAGAACCAAGGAAGCTTTTGGGAAGTTGCCTTTACAGCCTGTCCACGCCCTAGCTCAATCTCAGCCATAAAATCCCCAAGGAAGAAGCTGTCCACATATTCAATCCATAAAACCAGCAATGGACAGCCTGACCAATCATGTGAACATTCCTCGCCAAGTATTTTGAATTAGGCGCCCTTGGCCTTTTTGACTCTACATGCTTGTTCGCTTTTGGTTTAAACTTGTATCCAGCAACCATTTATCTTTTTAAAGACCCTCATGGGCGATTGTAACTCTTAAGGGAGTAAAGGGGATTTCGACTCTCCACTTAATAATAAATGACGTGTTCTTGATTCAGATTCTCTCTAGTATACCCTTTTTTTAATCACTCTAATCTATCTTAGTATCTCTTAATCTCTGTTTCTGATTCAAGTAAAGACAAGTTTAGATCAGACACTTCTCATCTTCATTTCGAGTTCTCTCTGCCCCAAAGGGGATTTTTCATCACACAACCTATCTACACTCTGAAAATCTAACATGTTATCACAGCAAGGTTCATCAGAAATTGGTGTGTGCTTCCGCAAAGCTCCAGACTCACTCCCATGGCGGGTTATGCAAAGAAGAAGCTTCATAGTCCACCGGCTGTTCTTCATCTTCAAGAAGAAGATGAGCTCGACCATGGTGTCTAGAAGCTGCTATTTCTCGATCCTCCTCTCTTATACCGTCCAGAAAAAAAGAAGAGAGTTGGATCCAGAGGTGATGAAGTGGATTAGCTACCCTCTTCAACAAACAAGTCCAAGCTTGTTCTTATTCCAGTCTGGGAAGAAAGGTGAAAGCTTTCACCTTGTTACTGGTGGTGGTGACTCAAGTACGAAGAAAGGTGGGGTCTTTGACATGGTGGGTTCAAGAGAAAGGTCCACGGAAGAAGGAGAGGTTGGGGTTGACACCAACAGCTCAGATTCTGTCCAATGGAATCAAGGATCTATACAATGATCGTTGGCTGTAAGAAAAGTTCTTTCTCTTGTATAAAGCTTGAGTAGTATGTGCTGGCTGTTGTGATGTGCTGTGATAACCTGAGGATACTTGTTTATGATTGCTAAATGAGATTGTTTAGAATGTGTCCCAGGATGTTTGAAAGGGACTCGTTTGAATGATTGAGTTTTTAAAATACTTGCTCCAGTTCTAAATGATGCTTGACATGATATTAGATAATATGTTCTGAATCTGCTTGCATACATGAATAGAATCTGATTAAAGCATTGCATTGGGTCTGGTATTTGGAAATGATAATATTGCTTAGTCTCTGTTCTAAATTAATGTGTTGCTAGGATGATTGATAGTTGTATATAATCCGGATTGCATTCATGGATAGAATAAGTTAAGACTGTTGCATATTGTTATATGGTTACTGCCTTGAGGTTGAGACATCTAGACAAAAGTCTAAAGAGTCGTTTAAGGTAGGAAATGAGTGCCTAATTGCTTTGGGAGTGTTCCTGATCAGTTCATCCATAGCATTTAGAGAATGGAAAGCTTGTACTAGATGGATCTTAATGATGATAAGAATCTGTCTATTACAAAGCTTGTGACATTGGAGATCAAACTTGATGATTAGCTAATGTTTGATCCCAATGCAAGTGTGTCTTATCTTGTCTGCAGTTTGAGTGTTGTTTCAGGTTTACAAGGAGTGTCCTTTTTTCATCATTAATCCGAGACAAAGTGGAAGACTTTGCCCATTGCTGAAGAAGTGGAGAGATGTTAGTGCTTGTGTATGGATACAGTAGACTTAAGCGCGGCTGTTGGGAGTGATGTGCTCCTTGTTCAGAGAAAATACACAAGGAAAGGTCATCACCTAAGCCATGAGGAGGCCGATGATCTGAGGGTACTTGGAGATGAAGACATGAAGGTGGATCAGTGATTTAAGCGCAGCTGTTGGGGTGGCGTGCTCCTGGTTTGAAGCTCATTGAGGCTCACTTCAAGCTTGAACCTAGACTCATTTCAATCCTGAGGTGGGGACTGATATAGCCCATTTATTACCAGTTTTAGGCCATGTCATGGACTTCATTTAGGGTCTATTATGTGTGTCTAATCTATGTTTTAAGGTCTTTACAGGTCCTGGTATGTGTTGGAGATATATGGAGATACTTGGAGCTTTTGGAGTATTTAGAGGAAATTAATTTGTAGCTGATCTATGAGAGAGTCGAAGTACAAAACTGCCGTCGATCGACGGCACTATCCTTACGTCAACCGATGTTATATGACCAAGATCGATCGATGCTGCATGACCCCTTGGCGTCGATCGATGACCAATTCGCAGACAGCCAATTTCAAGCCCAAGTTAGAGACAAGACACAATATTACAAGTTTTCCCGAGGACGAGTTTTGAACTAGATTTTAGGGTTTTATATTTATACTTTATGTATGAGAAAGAAAAGAAGGGGGATACAATATAATATAATACAATACAATATAGTAGACAATATTCTTAGGGAGATTTGTATTGGAGCCCCAATATTTTATCTATACATTATATTCAACTATTCTTCTTACTTTAATTATGCCTGAGTAATTATCAATTAGATTTAGGGTTTATTAATGGTACTTATGGATTAGCCAAACAATATAATTGTTAGGGTCATTATTAGATCTATTAATAGAATTGAGTTCAAGAGTAGATAAATAGAACCCTAATAATAAGATAGTTAGGCGCAAGCGAGAGCATAGTCTACTACCAGAGTTTCAACTGTTGAGCTAGGTTGCTAGAAACAAACGAGAGGTTATTTAGTTAATCTAGTGAACTTATCGAATTAGGTCATAAAGGTTGACTCAAGAAACCATCAATCGACGCAGGATCATTGCCATGGATCGATGGTTATTCCGTGTCAACAAGCGAGAGCTGAGACATTGGACTTAGTCAATAGATTAGACTCGCAGCGCGAGCTGGTGTCTTTTACAATAGATATCGAGTTCCATGATTTAATACCCTTAAATTGTATCTTCTATAGTCCACTTGCCTGAAACCCTAGATCTAGCATATGTACATTTACATCTAGTTAGTTTATTTGCATATTTCCATATTTACATTATTTGAATACATCCATATTTACATTATTAGCATATTTCCATATTGCATCTATACTCTCTGATAATGAACATTTCTTTAGATTGATCACTTGCTACCAATATATATATATATAATAACCTAGCTTAACTTTAGGAATAAGAAATCTATTGTGTGCCATTGTTCTGTTTGGATTTGGTCCCTAACTATTACACCTAATCTCTCTTGGCAAGAGTATTATTTTGTGTGTTAGAATTAAGGGTTAATTTGATAGTTGATTGATTAGGATATTTATACCCTACTTGAACAGTAAACAACATCCCATGTCAAATTTGGCGCCGTTGCCGGGGAAAATTGATCACCATTAGATATAATTTCTAGGGTTTAGTCTAGGTTTGTTCTACTTTCAAGTTACCGATTTTCTTTTCCTTTGTCTTTCATGTGCATCCAAAAGAGTACTAGGAGTAATAAAGGACTGGAATTACTATTCTCAGACCCGCAGAAACTCGAACGTACAATCCGCAAAGAAAGACGACAAGCATCGATCGACGGCATACATTCAGCATCGTTCGACACTTCTTTACGGATAGCATTGACCGAAATCAGAACTTTAGCATCAACCGACATTGATCACTTAGCATTGATCGACATCATCTCATCCGCATCGATCGACGACAACAGATGAGTTCAAATGGTTGCGCCTATAATTGTGGTTCAGAATGAGAATGGAGAGGGGCATGACCTCAGCGGTCATCTGCGTACTGCAGCATGTCAAAAGATAGACGATCAGGGGGCTGTAATCCCTGATACAAAAGCAGAAGCAGACGCTGCAATAGCTTAACCCAAATCTAACGCCCAAGCTTCTCAACGAATGCTGGCTGACTACAACCGTCCAGACCAGTTCTATGCCAACAGATCCGCCCTTCGTCCTCCATCTTTTCAGGGAAATAATTTTGAGATAAAGCCTGCTTTCTTCGGACTTGTAGCGCATACACCTTACCATGGGTTACGACATAATCACCTTATGGATCATCTGGAGCGATTTGAGGATCCAGTAACTGCTACTAAAGGAAATGGAGTCCCTGAGGACTACCTTTTCTGTAAGCTTTTCATGTAGTCATTTTCTGGAGAAGGTTGATATTGGCTTAAGAAACTACCACCAGGATCCCTGACATCCTGGAATTACATCAAAACGCTCTCCTGCGTAATTTATTTGACGATGCAAGAGCAGAGGATTTGAGGAGAAAGATTGCTACTTTCTCACAGGAACCTTCACAGTATTTCAGAAACTCATGGATCAGATTCAAGTCCTACCAGAGAGACTCTCCACATCATGGGTTCAACGACGTGCAGCTCCTTGGCACTTTCTTCAGAGGTATTGAATTACAAGTTCAGATGAATTTAGACACAGCTACTGAGGGAAACTTCAGCACTATATGCCCTGAAGAAGCTACAAGATTGATTGAAAACCTGGCATCCAGCAGTAGCACCAAGAACACCGATTTCGAGAGAAGGAAATCAGCTCCAGCTGTGAGCAAGGAGCAGATTGAAGAACTTAAGGCAAAATCGTATAGTGTTCAGAGATATTTCAAGAAGCAAGTTACTTTTGCGGACGTGGAAGCAATTGAGTCTACAGACGGTGAGTTTGATGAAGAAGATGTAAACTACATTGATGGGAATGGTTTCCAGAGACAAGGGAATCCAGGCTTCAACAGGAACTCCTATGGTACTGGTAAAAGAAGTAACTCTTATCAAAATTTGCAGCGAAATCCTTTCAACAACAATAGGACTTATGGATCTACCTACTACCAGAATCCTCCTCCAAAAAGTCAGGAAAGCAAGATTGAAGCGATGCTTGACAAAATTTTAGAGGGACAGCAGAAGATGACTGTGGATTTAAATGGGAAGATAGATGGTTTGTACCTCAACCTCAACCTCAACACCAAGTTTAAAAACCTTAGCACTCATGTGAAGAAATTGGAGAATCAAGTGATGCAAACAAGTGAGACCATTAATAAGCATGAGCTTGATCATGGAGAAAATACAGGCTGGGCAAAGACACGTCAATGTTTTTATTGATGATGATTTCTGGCAGGAATTCAAGAGAGAAGCCCCAAGATAGCAATTTTCGTGTGGAAAATTCAGTTTCACTCGGCAATACAAATAAGCATCGGTCGACGCCAACCGGTGAGAAGCGATAGACGATGAAACCCACAGACTCAGTGGCTTCGTTTAATTTTATTTCTAGTACAGTATTTATTTATTTCCAGTTTTATTTTATTTCTACAGACTACTTATACTAGCATCTATCAACACCATAGAGGCACCATCGTTCGACACTGGATCGCGACCATCGATCGACCAAACCTGCATACCATCGATCGACACTCTCTCTCACAGAGAGTGAGAGGTATCGAGTTCTATACTTAAGCTATTTACTTATGATTTGTTTTTTCCTAACCAATCCGGAGCGGATTACACTGAGGACAGTGTAATTTAAGTCTGGGGGGAGGTTCGCTAATGTTATTTTATTGTTTTTGAGTTTTATTTACTATCTATATATGGTTTTCAAAGAGTTTTATCGAGTAAAGAAGGAGACTATGATCATTATTTATTATTGACTAACCACACTTTAGCACCATTCTTAGAAAGTTGTTTGCAGAGATTACGAGAGATACCAAAGTGGAACATCCTGCCACTATATCACACTTGTTTAGAAAGTTTGAAGGAACCACAACTGCTTTCCAGCACTAGTCTTGACATTATTTTCTTGCTTTGGAATTTGGTATACACTGGATCGGATTCCTTCTGCAAGTCTGGAAGGTAAAAGTCTGTGTGCTTCTGATTCCCCTCTCTCTCCCCTTCTGATTAAAAAAGAAGTCGAACATGATTTGGTGGCTACAACCATTAAAGCTTGATTCATATGATCCTAGAAAGATATAAAGGTCAAAAAGAAGTGATCATGATCTGGTGGCTAAAACCATTAGGGCTTGATTCATTGGAGCCTATCCAAATACCTGTGTGTTTAAATACTAGCAGTGGTAAGTGTCTACATATCCTTTGATCGATACTCCCAAGGTAAAGCCTACACTTTTATTTTATGCAAAGAAATGAAATAAGTAGAGGGGCGTGTGAGACTAGTATTCGCTAAGTTATTGGTAGAATGGATTTGGTTTCTATACCAGGATGGGGTATATAATGTTCTATGTGCTTGACCTAATAGGATGTGGCTGCAATAATGTAAGGTGATAGTTATACTTAGATATTCTGTGAGTTTTCGCTTTTCAAAATCTCTTTCGCAGGCTTGTTTGCTAGAGGACAAGCAAAAGGTTAAGTCTGGGGGAGTTGATATAGCCTATTTATTACCAGTTTTAGGCCATGTTATGAACTCAATTTAGGGTCTATTTTGTGTGTCTTGGCTATGTTTTAAGGTCTTTGCAGGTCCATGTATGTTTTGGAGATATATGGAGATACTTGGAAATTTTTGAGCATTTAGAGGAAATTAATCCGTAGCTGATCTATGAGAGAGTCGAAGTACAAAACTTTCATCGATCGACGGCACCATCCTGATGTCGAATGATGTTATATGACCAAGATCGATTGATGATGACCCCTTGGCGTCGATCGATGACGAATTCGCATACAACCAATTTCAAGCCCAAGTTAGACACAAGACACATGATTACAAGTTTACCTCTGGACGAGTTTGAACCTAGATTTTAGGGTTTTTATATTTATACTTTATGTATAAGAAAGAAAAGAAGGGGGAGGGGGAATACAATAGAATAGAATACAATACAATATAGTAGACAATATTCTTAGGGAGATTTGTATTGGAAACCCAATCTTTTATCTATGCATAATATTCAGACTATTCTTCTTACTTTAATTATGTATGAGTAGTTATCAACTAGATTTAGGGTTCATTAATGGTACTGATGGATTAGCCAAACAATAGAATTGTTCGGGTCATTATTAGATATATTAATATAATTGTGTTTAATGGTTGTGTTCTATAGTAGCTAACTAGAACCTTGATAATAAGATAGTTAGGCGCAGGCGAGAGCATGGTCCACTACCGGAGTTTATTCTGTTGAGATAGGTTCCTAGAAACAAACGAGATTTGATTTAACTAATCTAGTGAACTTATCAAATTAGGTAATACCGCTTGACTCAAAAAACTATCTATCGACGCAGGATCATTGCCATCGATCGATGGTCATCCTGTGTCAACAAGCGAGAGCTGAGACATTGGACTTAGTTAATAGATTAGACTCGCAGCAATAGCTGGTGCCTTTTACAATATATATCGAGTTCCATGATTAAATACCCTTAACTTCTATCTTCTAAAATCAACTTGCCTGAAACCCTAGATCTAGCATATTTACATTTACATCTAGTTAGTTTATTAGCATATTTCAATATTTTCATTATTAGCATATTTCCATATTTACATTATTAGCTTATTTCCATATTGCATCTACACTCTCTGATAAGGAACATTTCCTTAGACTGATTACTTGCTACCAGTATATATAATCACCTAGCTTAACTTTAGGAATAAGAAATCTATTGTGCGCCATTGTTCTCTGTTTATTTGATCCCTAAGTACTACACCTTATCTCTCTTGGAAAGAGTATTATTTTGTGTGTTAGAATTAATGGTTAATTTGATAGTTGATTGTTTAGGATAATTATACCCTGCTAGAACAGTAAACAAGACCACGTGTCAGGGACCTAAGTGAGCTACTTGATGATCCTAATTTCAAGCCCTCCTTCCTCCTCACCATTGCACCAGTAATAGAAGATGAAGCCATCCGAGTTTTGACATTGGCAAGTCTAGACAAGAGAGTGTTCAGAGTACTCTTGGTTGTGTGAAGAAGAAGGTTACTCTATCAATGCGGCTTCTAGGGTGAGGTGGTTGAAGAGATAGCTGAAGCATCTAACATCATTCCATTCAAGGTGGCGAGTTTAGAACTGAGTGTGCAGTGGTGTGTTAATCAAGATCATGAAGCTATCATCCGTACAAGCTTTGTTCTTCCTAGACTCAGTCCCAAGTTTTAGGGGGAGTATTGAGAAGCATCAGTGATCTGTGGAGAGATATTCTATTTGGGTTATTGAAGAAGAAGAAGCAACCAAGGCTTAGCATGAAGATGGTACTCAATGAAGATGTATCTTGTTGTCCGAGCACTTAAACCCAACAAGAGGTTAGATGAAAGGGGGAGAGACCAAGATCAGTGTCAAGATCAGTGTGAGAGGAGTACCAGAAGACTTAGTGATGTGCAAGGAAAGTCATATCAGACTTGCATCACAGTTAGGCCATGATCCATGGTCTTTTTGTCCATCACAGTGATCGGAAGACACATATACCCACTGGCCAATCCCTAGGCCTTGGAGGCTTTACTCTTTTTCCCTCATCAAGGTTTTATCCCAAAGGGTTTTCCTTGGTTAGGTTTTTAATGAGGAATCACTTCAGGTTTCCAAGCTTGACTTAGGATTTCTAGAGTCAAGCTTGAGGGGGAGTGCTAACATGAAGTGATAAAATAGATCACTAAAGGGTATGTGCAAAGTTCAGGGTTGAACTCGTAAAGATGTTCTGGAAAGACTTAAGGAGTATCCTGAAGCTTATGCTGTGCTGGAAAAAGGTATAAGAAGGGTTTATATTGAAGGGAGAAGACATTGGAGAAGTTTGGGAGGGTTTGGGAGCATTTAGTCGAATGTGCAAAAATAGGGCGACCGGTACGGACGACCGTACAGACTGTATGGTACATATGGACATGGGCGACCCTAAACACTTTATGGTTCGACCTTAGAGGAAATTTGGGCCATGTGAAAAGTTTGAGCGATGTATACGGACAGGTGGTCCGTACACTCTATCTGGCCATACAATTCTTACCCGGAATCGACCAAGAAGGAAGGAAACCAGTCTGATGAGATTATGGCAAGTTGGTCTAATCTTGGGGAGATGCCAACGACATATTCCATCAAGGAAGAACCATGGAAGCTGCTGGTAAGTTTCCTTTACAGCCAGTCCACGCCCTGCCTCAATCTTAGCCATAAACTCCCCAAGGAAGAAGCTCTCCACATATTCATTCAATAGAACCAGCTATGGACAGCCTGTCCAATCCTGGCCAAGTATTTTGAATTAGGTGCCCTTGGTCTTGTTGACTCCACATGCTTGTTCCCTTTAGGGTTAAACTTGCATCCAGGAACCATTTATCTATTTAAAGACCCTCATGGGCGATTGTAACTCTTAAGGGAGTAAGGGGGATTCCCCCTCTCCACTTCATAATAAACAAAGTGTTCTTGATTCAGATTCTCTCTAGTCTACCCCTTTCTTAATTTCTCTAATCTATCTTAGACTCTCTTAATCTCTGTTTCTGATTCAAATAAACATAAGTTTAGATCAGACCCTTCTCATCTTCATTTTGAGTTCTCTCTGCCCAAAAGGGGATTGTTCACCACACAACCTTTATACACTCTGAAAATCTGACACCGGGTTTCTTCTCCCTCTTGGCGGGCCGTTTTCTACTTGCTCGATTTTTGGTCAAAAGTCGATTCTCTTGAAGAAGTCTTCGCTGGTTTGTGCTTTTGCAACAAAACCTTGGTCTTGTGAAACGCGTCCATAATTATACGCGGCTTTTCAAGGCTCATCCATTTACTGAACTTCAATTGATACCAGATCGTCTTACGAAGCGCGTCCAGGGCCACTTTTTCACTGATCCCGCTGACTCTAGCCATAAAAAGGTTGAATCGGTTGATAAAGTTAATCTCCCCTTTGAGTTAATCTCCATAGGTCGACGTCGGAAGTTTCTCGGTTGATAAACATCGAGTACTGCTTGAGAAATTCTGAGGTGAGTTGGCGAAAGCTTCCGATGGAATTTCGCCTAAGGCGAGAGAACCATTTGAGAGCGGCTGCTTCCAGATTTTTGACAAAGAGGCGGCACTGGCGTCTCTTTCGCTGTCTCTAATTTGCCCCTTACCATTTTGATCTCAAAGGCTTGTATGTGCTCTTTGGGATCAGTCGTACCGTTGTATGTTGGCACCTTGATCTTTCCAGAATCTCATACTCTTGTGTTAACGTTACAGGACGTGATGGGGGTTTTACAAGCTTCCTCGAGCAGCTGGTCTATCTCTGGTGCGGAGATTGTCACATGGTGGATCAGAGAATTCACCGCTATCACTTCCGCATACATATTAATGAGATCATTGCGAATATTGAAGATTTCAGAATCGTCGTCTGCGATTTTTCGAATCTATCGGCGTTTGCTGCGAGCTCTCCAAGTCTGCTCTTCGACCAGCTTTTCTTGCTCTACCCAGAAGATGTTTTCTTCCTCATTTGTCATGGGTTTGTCAAGCAGGTCTTCCTCTCTTCGTGGGTGTACATCTGCGTCTTGGTCCAAAGAATCAGACTGTCTGCTGAAGTCCACGTTGACTCGCTTGATTTCTCCCTCTTCGTTGTCCTCTTCCAATGGTGGAAGATTGCCTAGGTTTTTATGTGCTTGTGCAGGAGTGATTTCGTCTGGGTTTTTTCCAGATGGCTTCTCCTGCGCGTTCCCAGATCGGTCCAAAGGAGTTGTGAAATCGAGTCTTCTTCCACGGATCCTAGTTGTTCCGCGAGGAAGGGCAGCTCGGGTTCTCGCAGTTAGGGTTTCGACCTGCTTTGCGAGAGATTCAATGAGCTTATCATGTTCTTCCGCCCTTTTTTCATTGGCGGAGATCATTTTCTTCATCTCCTTAACTGCCCCAGATGAGTGCTGTCAGCGTTTTCACGGCATACGTCGTCGCGAGGTTGTTGGTTATTGAGATTGTCAGTTCACATGTTTGATTGGGCATTCTGTGGTTGCAAGAAAGATTGATCCGTAAGTCCCCCTCCTTCTAGCGCCAAACTGTGGGAACCGAACTAAATTCAGAAAAGATTGACGGTAAAATATGATAAAAAAAATTTGAAAGAAAAAGAAAGCAAAGGGGTTCTTATTCCGTAATTGTGTAAGAGTTTTCATACAAGAAGGTAACGAGACTTGGCTATAAAATATGTTGGCGAGATCCTTAGTTCTAGCAACCTGACTACGAAAAAACTAATCGAAACGCAGCTCAATTACAAAACAAAAGTAATTGCCGATTGCTGTAAGTTTGCTGTGAATGCTATAAAAAAAGTCCTCCTATGAATCTCGTCCCGTCTTCTCATATATACTCCTTTTAAAGGTGGTTTGGTCTTTCCCTTCCTGCCCTTGGCCGAGTTTATCACTTCGAGAATTTTCCCTTATTGATCTTGATCTTTGTCATTATCGTAGAAAATTGACATTTATCTTTCGATCCCGCGAGTTTTATCTTCTTCTGCAAGTAAATATGAACCGTCATAACATTACCGGGCCTGATTTCGTATGAAATCGCAACTGGGTCTTTAGCCGCGTTCTGGGCCTCATTGGACCGCATTTCTACTTAAAAGTTCTTGCGATTTCTTCAAAAGAGAATTTAACGATACGACCTTTCTTTAGCTAGGAAGTTCACACTTCTCTTAAAGTTTTAGAAAAATGTAGTGTTAAGTTAACCGTTGTCGTTTATACGATAAACGTGAACTTTATCCGGGAAAATGAGTCTTCGCGGTTTTTATCGTAAAGTTCCAACGATAATTCTGATCGAGACGAAACAAGGAGAATTTTGATTGAGACGCGAGAGAGAACCCAAGGGTGTGGTCTCACTCGCCATATGGCGACCTAGGGAGCAATACTTGACAACCTAGATTTTGTTTGGCGATCCTTACTCGTTTTATCCGTAAAACCTCAAATGAAACTCCGTTTGAGACGACACGAAAAGCATTTTGATCGAGACTCAAACAAGAATACAAAAAAAGACACAGCTCGCCATATGTCAACCCAGACTCATTGAGGTCAGGTCGCCATATAACAAACCGGACTGGTCGAAGTCAGGTCGCCATATAGCAACCCAGACTTGGTGAGGTCGGGTCTCCATATGGCGACCCATACTGGTCGAGGTCAGGTTTCCATATGGCGACCCGGACATGGTGAGGTTGGTTCACCATATGGCCACCCGGACTGGTCGAGGTCAGGTAGCCATATGGCAACCCGGACGTGGTGAGCTAGGTAACCATATGGCGACCTGGACTTGGTGAGCCTAGGTCACCATATGGCAACTCAGACTGTGCGGAGTCAGGTCGCCATATGGCGACCCAAATTTGGCGAGTCCTAGTCGCCATATGGCGACCCAAACTGTGCGGAGTTAGGTCACCATATGGCGACCCGGACTTGGCGAGTCCAGGTAACCATATGGCGACCCGAAATGTGCGGAGTTAAGTCGCCATATGGCGACTTGGCGAGTCTTGATCGCCATATGGCGACCCGGCCTGGGTGAGCCCAGGTCACCATATGGCAACCTGGAGTTGGAGAGTCCTGGTCACCATATGGCAACCCGGACATTGTGAAGTCAGGTCGCCATATGGCGACTCGGACTTGGCGAGTCCAGGTCGCCACATGGTGACCTGGGCTATGTTAAGTCAGGTTGCCATATGGCGACCCGGACTTAGCGATTCCTGGTCGCCATATGGTGACCCGGACTGTGTGGGTCTAGGTCACCGTATGGCAACCCGTGCCTCGCATGTGCAGGTCGCCATATGGCGACCCGGGTTCTATGCTCGGGACTTTCCCTTATGACGATTCTCTCCTAGCGGCTCGATCGTTCTTTTAGATAATCTTGTGAACCAGGACCTTCGAAAGAAACATTTTCCGAGACCTTGAGCCGTTGATTTCGTCGTGGCCAATTTTCACCCCAACAAGTATCACCGAGGGCATTGGGATATTCATTGCCCTTGATGAAGCATGGAACCACGAACTACCCAGGATAACTTTTCTTCCTTATACAATTCCTCTGCTTCATCTTCTCTCTAATATGATTGAACATAATCTCTATATCTCAGATGTCTCTCTTGTTTTCCTGAAAAACATCCACATATGTGAGCATAATAAGCTTCATCAAAAGAAATATCTAGAGGAATTTTGAAAACTCTTCTGGCAAAGCTATCCATCTATTTTTCATTAGCTTCTCCGCGTTGATGTTTGGGGATCTTTTGCTTACTCTTGGAGTGTCCCTAATCTTGTCTATCAAGATCCATAGTTTCAGACGTGTATGTATTTTGTTCTGAAACCATCATGGTCGGACGAACAATCAAACTCACATTGATGTTCAGCAGTCGAACTGGTTTTCTCATTTGTCAATCGATGCTTTGGTCACATTGTCGATCGATACTTCTATCACTTTGTCGATCATTGCTCTTAATTATGTGTCGCTTGACGTTAGTCGATTCACACAAAGCCACAGATGCCGCTGGATTTGCTGTCGATGATGGTCATTGCTTGGCGTTGATCGACACCAATGAGAACTGCCGAATGACATAGAACTTTCCACACAAAAATCACCTTCTAGGAGCTTCTCTCTCTTAACTTCCTTCCAAAAATCATCATCAATCAATGCATTCAAATGGTGCTTCTTTCCAGCTTCCATTTTCTCCTTGATCAGGCTCTCATGCCTCCTAATGGTTTCACTTGTTTGCATCACTTGATTGTCCAACTTCTTCACATGGGTGCTGAGGTTTTTAAACTTGGTATTGAAGTTGAGGTACTAACCATCTATCTTTCCATTGAAATCCACAGTCATCTTCTACTGTCCCTCTAAACCTTTGTCAACCATTGCTTTGATCTTGCTTTCATGAGCTTCTGGAGGAGGATTCTGGTAGTAGGAAGATCCATAAGTCATGTTGTTGTTGAAGGGCTTTCTCTGTGAACCCTGATAAAAGTTACTCCTTTGACCATTCCCATAGGAGTTCCTATTGAAACCCGGATTCCTTTGTCTCTGGAAACCATTCCCATCAATGTAGTTAACATCCCCTTCTTCAATCTCATCCTCTCCAGACTCTATTGCTTCTACTTCTTCAAAAGTAACCTCCTTCTTGAGAAATTTTTGAATACTATCCAGTTTTGCTTTAACTTCTTCAATCTGCTCCTTACTCACAGTTGGGTTTGATTTCCTCCTCTCAAAATCTGTGTTCTTGGTACTGCTGCTGGATGCCAGATTCTCAATCAATCTCGTAGCTTCTTCAGGACTCCTAGTGCTGAAATTCCCCTCACTCGATGTGTCCAAAGCCATCTGATATTGTAATCCAATACCTTTGAAGAAAGTGCTAACAAGCTGCACTTCATTGAACCAGTGATGTGGAGAATCTCTCTGGTATGACTTGAATTTGATCCATGAGTTTCTGAAAGAGTCAGAATGTTCTTGTGAAAATGTAGCAATCTTGCTCCTCGGATATTCTTCTCTCGTGTCATCAAAGATGTTATGCAAGAAAGCGTTCTTGATGTCAGTCCAGGATGTCAAAGATCCTGGTGGTAGCTCCTTAAGCCAATATGAAGCTTCTCCTGCGAGTGAGTACTTGAAGAGCTTATAAAAGAAATAGTCCTCATGGACTCTATTGGCTTTAATAAAAGTTACTATATCCTCATATTCCTCCACATGATCCATATGGTGCTCATGTCGCAACCCATGATAAAGCGTCTGTGTTACAAGTCCGAAGAAAGCGGACTTGATCTCAAATTCGTTTCTCAGAAAATCTGGAGGATGAATGGCGGATTTGTTGGCGTAGAACAGGTCTGGACGGTTGTAATCAGCCAGTGTTCTCTGAGCAGCTTAGGAATTAGCTTCAGGTTGAGCTACTGCAGCGTCTCCTTCCGCTTCTACTTTTGTATCATGGATTACAGTCCATTGATCAACTATCCTTTGACCTGCTGCATTACGCAGATGATCTTTGAGGTTTACGGTTTAGGATTTAGGCCTTAACAAAGTTGTGAACCGGTTTAGGATTTAGGCGTTAACAAAGTTGTGAACCGGTCATTATGCGTTTTGTGGTCGTGTTTTCAAACAATATCCACGCACTTTCATAAACTCAAAATGCCAACAAATCTTTCGGAATTGAAGGTTATAGGGTTTAGGGTTGAGGATTTGGGATTTCGGGATTATGGTTTAGTGTTTAGGGAAACACCACAAAACCATCAATGGCATTGATAAGGCATGACTATTTTTCAAACCCGAATTCAACCGTTTTGAGCCTCAAACTGGCTTTGAAACGTTATGGGCCATAAAATAGTTACGAACCAGACTTTGTGCATTGTGCCGTGGTGTTTTCGATTAATATCCACACACTTACATAAAGTTGAAATGCCAACATATAATTCGGGTCCTACGCAAATTCACCCCAATTTTCTGAATTGGGGATATAAGGTTTCGGTTTAGGGTTTTGGGTTTAAGTTTTCGGGAAATGCAACAAAACAATAATAGTCAATGATAAAGGGTGAGGTCTTGGGTTCGAGTAACACCAAGCTAGGGCCAGAAACATCAAATGCTTAAAGGAACACCAGCACCAGCTAGGGCCAGAAACATCAAATGCTTCAAGTGTCAGGGGTTTGGACACTATGCAAGTCACTGCACAAGTAAGAAGCTCATGACAGTCTTAGCCAATGGTGATATCGTCTCTGAAGATGAGAACTCTGGTCTGGACTCGGCGGAAGAAGACATGGATTACCCTGTCAAAGGGTAGATGCTAGTCACTAGGAGAGCATTGAACGTTCAGTCAAAGGCCAGGGAGACAGAACAAAGAGAGAACTTGTTTCTTACAAGGTGTTTGGTGCAAGACAGAGTTTGTAGTCTGATCATTGATGGAGGAAGTTGAACTAATGCTGCAAGTGAAACTTTAGTCAACAAGCTTGGCCTCACAATCCAGAAACATCCTCGGCCATATCTCCTATAATGGCTGAATGATACTGGCGAGCTGAAATTGACCAATCAAGTGAAGGTGCCAATATCTATTGGACGGTACAAAGATGAAGTCACTTGTGATGTATTGCCAATGAATTCCAGTCACAACTTGCTGGGTCGTCCTTGGCAGTATGACAAGAGAGCACTTCATGATGGCTTCACCAACAGATATTCCTTCACCCATGGAGGAAAGCAAATCACCATGGTGCCCTTAATTACTCAAGAGGTGCACGAGGATCAAATTTGTCTCAAGCAAAGGAAAGAGGAGGCTGAGGTCGCGTCCAAGGCACTACTGGTGAAGGAGGCCGACCAGGTAAGTCATCTTAACTTGCTAGCTACTTTTGAAGACATCAAGGAAGCTGTGGTCCAACAGCATTCGATGGTTTTGGTTATCTATAAAGGATTACTAACCCACACTGACCTTGTATCATCTATTCCTCGAGAAATTGAAACTCTTTAGCAGGAATACAAGGACGTGTTTCCAGAAGACAACCCAGTGGGGTTACCACCCATCCGAGGTATTGAGCATCAGATTGATCTTGTACCAGGAGCAACACTCCCTAACCACCCAGCATATAGGACCAATCCTGTTGAGACTAAAGAGCTCCAAAAGCAGATTAATGACCTATTGGAGAAGGGGCATATCACGGTGACTTTGAGTCCATGTGATGTACCAGTATTGTTGGTTCCTAAGAAGGATGGAAGCTGGCGAATGTGTGTTAACTGTAGGGCCATCAACAACATTACATTTAAGTACAAACACCCTATTCCTGGTTTAGATGATATGTTAGGTGAGTTACATGGTTCATGTGTCTTTTCTAAGATTGATTTAAAGAGTGGTTACCACCAGATTAGAATGAAAGAAGGAGATTTGTGGAAAACTGTCTTTAAGACTAAATTAGGGTTGTATGAATGGCTAGTCATGCCCTTTGGCCTCATGAATGCACCTAGTACATTTATGAGACTAATGAATCATGTTTTGAGAGCTTATATTGGCCAGTGTGTGGTTGTCTACTTTGATGACATTCTTGTCTATAGTAAGACCATGGCCGAGCACATAGGACATTTGCAGCTAGTCTTGGATGTGCCTAGAAAGAAAACTTTGTTTGCTAATTACAAGAAATGCTCATTTGGAACAGATAACCTTGTCTTTTTAGGTTTTGTTGTGACTTCTCAGGGCTTAAAGGTGGACAAAGAAAAGGTAAAGGCTATAAGGAAATGGCCTACACCTAAGTCTATTGGAGAAGTTCGAAGCTTTCATGGACTTGCTGGTTTCTACCGACGGTTTGTAAGAGACTTTAGCACCATTTCTGCCCCACTCACTGAAGTGATTAAGAAGGGTGTGGGATTCACTTGGGGTCACACCCAAGAAGAAGCCTTTCAACTTCTAAAAGATAGACTGAATAATGCTCCTTTACTTGTGTTGCATGATTTTCTTAAAACATTTGAGATAAAGTGTGATGCATCTGGAATAGACATAGGAGCTGTGCTAATGCAGGATAAGAGGCCCATAGCTTATTTCAGCGAGAAGCTTGGAGGTGCTATGTTGAACTACCCCACTTATGACAAGGAATTGTATGCACTGGTGCGGGCACTTCAAATGTGGCAACATTACCTTTGGCCTAAAGAGTTTGTGATCCATACAGATCATGAATCTCTTAAGCATCTCAAAGGGCAACAGAAGATGAACAGGAGGCATTCTAGGTGGGTGGAATTCATTGAAACATTTCCCTATGTCATCCACTAAAAGCAAGGTAAGGAGAATGTGGTTGCTGATGCACTCTCAAGAAGGTACACTCTCTTAACTTCGATGGAAACACAACTTTTAGGATTTGAACACCTTAATTCTTGTTATGTGGAAGATCCCGACTTTCAAGAGGCCTTTAGGGATACTGAAAAACATTCCAATGGAAAGTATTATCAGTTTAAAGGTTTCCTTTTCTATGATAATCGGTTATGTATTCCTTGTGGTACTCTGAGGGAGTTGTATGTCAGAGAGGCTCATGGAGGAGGATGGATGGGCCACTTTGGTATTGCCAAGACACTAACCACCTTGCAGAATAACTTATACTGGCCGGGTATGAAGAGAGACGTGGAAAGGTAAGTGTGTCCTGTGCAAGAAGGCCAAATCCAAGGTCTAGCCGACAGGTTTGTATACTCCTCTCCCTATCCCTGATCAACCATGGGTTGATATCTCTATGGACTTTGTGTTAGGCTTGCTTAGGACAAGGAAAGGTAGAGACAGCATCTTTGTAGTTTTGGATAGGTTCTCTAAGATGGCATATTTCATTCCTTGCCACAAAATTGATGATGCAATTATGGTAGTTGAACTATTCTTTAGGGAAGTTGTTTGATTGCATGGAACACCTAGGACAATTTTTTCAGATAGGAACTCTAAATTCCTAAGTCTCTTATGGAAAACCTTGTAGGGTAAACTAGGGACTAGATTGCTCTTTTCTAAAACATGCCAACCTTAGACTGATGGAAAAACTGAAAAATTCAATATGACCTTGTCAACTTTACTGCATGCTATCATCAGTAGGAACATTAAAACTTGGGAAGATTGTTTACCCCATGTAGAGTTTGCATACAACAGGTCAATGCATTCAGCAACTAAACTCACCCCATTTCAGGTTGTGTATGGATTGAATCCATTGTCTCCATTAGACTTGTTTTCTTTGCCTTTGAAAGAACAAGCTAACCTTGATGACTATCAGAAGGCCGAATTTGTTAGGTCCTTACATGAACAGGTTAAGAAGAACATTGAGGCACATACCAAGGTGTATGCAAGGAAAAATAACAAAGGCAAGAAGGAGTTGGTTCTAGAACCAGGTGACCTCGTGTGGATTCATTTAAGGAAGGATAGGTTTCCTGCTCAGAGGAAGTCTAAGTTGATGCCACGCCTGGATGGTCCCTTCAAAGTGTTGAAAAGAATCAACAACAATGCTTACCAAATTGATCTCCAATGTAAGTATTCCATTAGCTCCACTTTCAATGTGTCTGACTTGATCCCTTTTGTTGCAGATGAACTGGATATGAGGTCAAATCCTTTTAAAGGAGGAGGGGATGGTGAGAACATGGATAAGCAACTGACTGAGGAGAGTTCAGAAGTTGAGACTAAACCGGATGGACTAGAGGAGGATGAACGGGTGGTCAACACACCAGGGGAGGCCATCAAGGAGTTAATCTTAACTGGAGCTATGGCGATCACTTTCGTGACCCATCTGAGCCTGGAGAGCAAGGAGAACAAGATCCTGAAATCTTGGAACGGTCTGGACAAATAGATGGCCAGTTAGGACCCAATTAACCAGAAAAGGGCCAAATGATCAACAACAACAATCCATTAGCTTTTGGACAGGGCCAACAACCAGAACTAGAGCCAAAGCCCATCAGGAGACCATTCAAAACTTAGCCAATTTCGTGAGGAAGAGAGGAGAGGATAAGGGCGAGGGAGGAGATAACCAGTGTGTTGGTTTAATATATTCTCGACTTGTAATTGAACAAAACCAACTTTTGGTAGGATTAGGATTTAAAACCAACTTCATTTAGGATTAGGATTAAGCCAAATATATCTAGAGGAGGCGTGGGTTTTCATTAGCTTTAGGAATATGCTTTAGATTATGCTTGTCGATTTCTTCTTTAAAAGCTTGTAGCCGCTTATGGTTTTAGGTAGAACTTTTATAAAACAAACCTTAAGCAATTGCTTGTCTCGTTCCAGTGCTTTGTTCAGCCTAAGAACATTGATCTTTCACTTAGGATAGAGTGATTTATCGTGATCCATCTCAGAGATTCCCCAGGGTTATCCTGCATCTAGAGAGTAGCAAAGCATCTTCGGAGTCCTTCCATAACTCTGAAGAGAAGATCCATCGACCAAAGAGAGCTAGTAGCCTCCTAGGTCACAGCCAAACATACCATCCAAGAGATCCAAGCCATAAGCTTATCAGGGACGTACCAGTACTCAGGAGGGATGGTAAAAGATGTTCCAGTGCAGATCAACAACACCCTAGTCCCAGTAGACTTTCATGTGATGGACATCAGGATAAATTTGAACTCTTCGCTACTACTTGGGAGAGCATTCATGGCCACCATAGGAGCCATATCCGACATGCTGTTAAATAGCTTGTATATATCTCTAATTGATAACAATATCTTTTATGAACCTGTTAAAAATAAGAACAAGGCTACTCTGATCGAATTGTGTCACGATTCAGAGCTTGTGGCAACATGTTTCTGCGACTACGAGTGCAATGAGGAATCAGTAGATGGAGCATCGATCGACACCCAACCCCTAGCATCGATCGACAGTCCTACAGATCAAAAATTGATCGACACCCACCCTTCAACATCGATCGATACCCATAACCGATCCACACCCACCATGCTGATCACGATTACAACCTAGCCCAGCTCGAATACGATGAAAATTAAAAAGAAGAAGAGATGATCGAGTACCAAGAGCTTTCTATGGAAGAGGCAGGAGTTTTTCATGTTTCCCATGAACCGGGGAAATCGACATCGATCGACGGCAACCATACACCATCGATCGATACTGATCATGAAGCAGAAACCGAACCTGATTCACCAGAAGAACGCGAACGAGAAGCTGGTTATCTACAACCAGATGAGTTCGGTATTATGAGAGATCAAGATGGTAATGCAAGAGCTATAGATGGTTGAATTTCTAAACGGCATGAAGGAGGATGTAGCAGATATACTCGCAATGGCCAACGGAGCTGGAAACCTTTTTGGGCACCGATCTGATTACCGAGCATCGATCAATGGGAACCATAGACCATCGATCGACACCAATTGGGCTTGCCAAGGATATGGTGAAGCCTACGAATAATATGATTCAGATCACGATGAGGGTGAAGCCGAATGGGTAATGGACGCGAGAGGGCAATCCAGCATCAATAACCGGCCTATCTTGGCCATCAAACGACATCAAACGTAAACCAGACCCTTCACTTGGACCAGAAGAAACATAAGCTGGTTATCTTAGACCCAATGAGTTTGGAACTTTAAGAGATGTAGAAGGAAGTGCACGAGGTCTTTTTGGGAGAATTCTAAATCTACCTAAGAAAGATGTAGCAGACGCACTTCTCATGGCTGAATGATCATGAAATTTCTTTGGACAACCGAAACAGCCATCGATCGACGCACAGGTACCAGCATCGATAGACAAGGAGGAACAGAAGCAAGAAACATACAACAGAGCAGAGATTGATGATATTGTGCATGAGATCTACAAAGCTCAAGAGATGTCCCTGGATGATTTCTACATGAGGCTTGATGATGTCTACAATCCTATTGATAAAAGCCTGACGAATTTGACTACACACATGGATGACATGAAGCAAGAGATGGATATTGTTCGGAGACCGCATGCGAGTAGACCAGATAGACTGACATCGATCGATGGCACCACCTTTCCATCGATCTATACTGAGCTCGACAGAGAGAATTCTGCAGCAGAACACCACTTAGAAGATATGTTCGATGAAATTGCTTTTTCTCAGAGCCTGATGAAAAATAAGATATTTCTCAGCAATTGGAGGAGATATCAGACATTACAGCTTCCAGACTTAGAATTCTCCAGCGCGGTATTGAAAATCTACAAAGAAGAATGCATTCACTGGAGGTTACTAAGGCCATCATAAAGAACGAGAAAACCAGAGGAGATGAGGCAATCAGAAACTTCACTGGTACATCGTTTCAGAAGAGCAAAGAAGATGTAGCCACTTTTTTTTCAAGTGTTGATCAACCTCCTTTCTAGTCAGATCATTCACAACGTCGAGCTTAAGACTATAACCAAGCGCTAAGTGGGAGGAACAGACTGTTTAGTAAATTTTAATTAGTTTTTATTCTTCATTTATTACTAATTTTCGTTTTTATCTATTTCACATTCAAAAAAAAAGAGATCCGAGGAAGACAATCTACATAGAGCATCGACTGACACTTGATCACTGCCGATCGACGAAGTCAGCAGCGCATCGATCAATAGGCACTTTACTGTGTCGATCGACGGTCACCATCATCTAGCAGGTATATCGTTTTTCCTTGAAAAATATTGTCCTTATGATTTATTTCTTCCCCAGTCTCAGATTGTATAACACTGTTAAAAGTGTTGTTTAAGTCTAGGGGAGGTATTACCGATATTGTGTTTTATTTTGAGTTTTATAAGAAATAGGAACTTACTTATGATTTAATTACTTAACCGTAACCGGTCATCGATCGACGCTCTCTTACAGAGAGATGTATCGAGTTTTATACTTAGGCTAATTACTTCTGATTTAATTTTCTCTAACCAATCCGAGGCGGATTACACTGTGGACAGTGTAATTTAAGTATGGGGGAGGTTCGCTATTGCTATTTAATTGTTTTTGAGTGTTATTTATATATATATATAAGTTTTATAAAAAGTTTTGATAAGTCAAGAAGAGGACTATGATCAAGATTTATTATTGACTAACCTTGTTATAAGCACCATTCTTAGAAGGTTGTTTACAGAGATTACTAGAGATACCAAAAGTGGATCATCCTGCTACTATATCACACCTGCTTAGAAAGTCTGGAGGAACCGAAGATGATTTCCAACACTAATCCTGACATTATTTTCTTGCTTTGGGATTTGGTATACACTGGATCGGATTCCTTCTGCAACTGTGGAAGGTAAAAGTCTGTGTGCTTCTGATCCCCTCTCTCTCCCCTTCAGATTAATAAGGAGTCGAGTAGGATTTGGTGGCTACAACCATTAAAGCTTGATTCATATGATCCTAGAAAGAGATAAAGGTCAAAAAGAAGTGAACAGGATCTTGGGGCGAAAACCATTAAGGTTTGATTCATGGAAGCCTATCCAAATATCTTAGTCAATTAAAAAAATAAAATGATACCCTCAAAACAAGGGATTCATTGACTGAGAAGAAGTGAGAAGAGTGAGAGGAAAGGATTCAGAGAAGACTACATGTGTGTTCAGATACTTGCAGAGGTAGGAGTCCATATATATCCCTTGATCGATACTCCCAAGGTAAAGTATGCACTTTCATTTTATGCAAAGAAATGAAATCAGTAGAGGGGCGCGTCAAACTAGTATTCGCTATGTTGTTGGTAGAATGGATTTGGTTGCTATACTAGGATAGGGTATATAAAGTTTCTCTATGATTGGCTTGATAGGATTTGGTTGCAATAAGTAAGGTGACAGTTACACTTAGACGATATGTGAGTCTTCTCTTTTCAAAACATCTTTCAGAGGCTTGTTTTCTTGAGGAGAAGCAAAAGGTTAAGTCTGTGGGAGTTGATATAGCCTATTTATTACCAGTTTTAGACCATTTTATAGGCTCTATTTAGGGTATGTCATGTGTGTCTAGGCTATGTTTTGAGGTCTTTACAGGTCCAGGTACGTTTTGGAGATATATGGAGATACATGGAGCTTTTGGAGCATTTAAAGGAGAATAATCCGTAGCTGATCATTGGGAGAGTCGAAGTACAAGATTACCATCGATCAACCACATAACTTTGGCGTCGACCGATGTTACATGACCAAGATTCGATCGATGTTGAACATCTGACATTGGTCGATGTCCCATTCGTAGACAGCCGACTTTCTAGCCCAAGTTAAACATGACACAAGATTACAAGATTACCCTTGGACGAGTTTTGACCTAGACTTTAGGGTTTTATATTTATAATATATGTATTGCACCAGGAAAAGTGTGCTTGGTGCTGGTGAGTGTTTGGTGCAAAGTGCTAAAAGTGTGTGAGTGAGAGGGCTAAGTGTGCACCACCTCACCATATTTCTAGGATTTATTTAGGGAGAAGGTTCATAACTCCCTGGGGAGATTTGTATTGAAACCCCAGTATTTTATCTATGCATTTTATTCAGATTATTATTCTTACTTTAATTATGTCTGAGTAGTTACAACCTAGATTTAGGGTTTATTAATTTTACTGATGGATTAGCCAAACAATAGAATTGTTAGGGTCATTACTAGATCTATTAATAGAACTGTGTTTATTGCTTGTGTTCTAAAGTAGCTAACTAGAACCTTGATAATATGATATTTACGCGCAAGCGAGAGCATGGTCTACTACCAGAATTTATTCTGTTGAGCTTGGTTGCTAGAAACAAAAGAGAGTTGATTTAGTTAATCTAGTGAACTTATCAAACTAGGTAGTAAAGTTTGATTCAAGAAACCATCGATCGACGCAGGATCATTGCCATCGATCGATGGTCATTCCATGTCAACAAGCGAGAGCTGAGACATTGGACTTAGTCAATAGATTTCGAGTTCCATGATTAAATAACCTTAACTTCTATCCACTATAATCCACTTGCTTGAAGCCCTAGATTTAGCATATTTACATTTGCATCTAGTTAAATTATTATCATATTTCCATATTTGCATTATTAGCATATTTCCATATTTGTATTATTAGCATATTTCCATATTGCATATATACCTTCTAATAAGGAATATTTCTTTTACATGATTACTTGTTACCAATATATATACCTAGCTTAGCTTTTAGAAATAAGAAATCTATTGTATGCCATTGTTCTATGTGGATTCGATCCCTAAGTACCACACCTGATCTCTCTTGACAAGAGTATTATTTTGTGTGTTAGGATTAAGGGTTAATTTGACAGCTGTTTGTTTAGGATATTTATACCCTATTAGAACATAAAAACACACCCACATCACTGCACCGTCGCTCTCTTCCCTCGCCAGACTACCTTTTGGGGACTCATCATGACATGCCACTTCTACTCAGGCTCTGCTACTCAAACGGACGCCGTCACCCCACCCTACGCTACTTCATGAAGGTCCTTTCCAACAACTTGTTGTGCAAGATGGACCCCAACAAGTTTAGGGTTCAAGAGCTCAAACTGCTTTACTACTCACTCAGGGATTTGGTTGGGCTCGGTGATGTGGTTTTTCCACCATCAGTGAGGGATTAGCGGGTAAACTTGGGAGCTATGTTTTCTGAGCAATTGGCGACCCTGAAGGACAAACCCTTCAAGGGTTCTGGCTCAAAGAAGGAGACTGTTGGGAGCCTTTTGACGCTTATATTCAGTTTTCTTGGCATCAGATTTGAGGGAGCCACAGTAGAGAGGGAGATAAGGTATATGGACGAGGGGCACTTGACGAGGGATTAGTGGCTGAAGGAGGGATGATACTGGTCTTTTGTGGATGACGAAGGGCGTAGGATGATAGAGCTTCCAGCGTCAGAGGTGACAGACTTTGCTGATGATCCTGAGCACCTAGCATTCCGACCAGATGAGCAGCACCTACACACAACACCTCTCAGGGTACGCCGCAGAGGAGGACTCAGGCCAGCCCATCCGGTAGCAGCAGCAGCGGCAGATGAGCCATCACAGCCACCTCCACATCTCCCATATTTCTCTCAGATCCCAGAGATCCCTATTCACGACCATGGTGCCTTCCAGAGTATCGTTATGGACGCACTTCATGCCATATGGACCAGAGTAGAGACGATGTCTAGGTGCCAGTGTTTCAGCCGTCCCAAGACCAGATCGATATTTCCACCAGAAGCTGCACCACAGCCTCAGACGCCAGACATGGACACCTCGGACGAGGAGTAGTCTTCTTTGTTACTCCTTCGTATTTTATTCCATTTTCAGACTTATGCATGTACTTGTTTTACTTTATTGTCTTTGGATTTAGACTTATTATATTATGCTGTTTGGATTTTTTTGATGTGTGTTTGAATGTCTAACAGAGCTAACCAAAAGAGAGATGATCAGATTGAAGAGTAGGCAGACACACGATTTCAGTCTGTTAGCCTAGCATCGATCGACGACGCTTTGTTGTTGTCGATCGATGGCGAGCAAAGAAGATGTAGCCACTTTTTTTTCAAGTGTTGATCAACCTCCTTTCTAGTCAGATCATTCACAACGTCGAGCTTAAGACTATAACCAAGCGCTAAGTGGGAGGAACACACTGTTTAGTAAATTTTAATTAGTTTTTATTCTTCATTTATTACTATTTTTCGTTTTTATCTATTTCAGATTCAAAAAAAAGAGATCCGAGGAAGACAATCTACATAAAGCATCGACTGACACTTGATCACTGCCGATCGACGAAGTCAGCAACGCATCGATCAATAGGCACTTTACTATGTCGATCGACGGTCACCATCATCTAGCAGGTATATCGTTTTTCCCTGTAAAATTTTGTCCTTATGATTTATTTCTTCCCCAGTCTCAGATTGTATAACACTGTTAATAGTGTTGTTTAAGTCTAGGGGAGGTATTACCGATATTGTGTTTTATTTTGAGTTTTATAAGAAATAGGAACTTACTTATGAATTAATTACTTAACCGTAACCGGTCATCGATCGACGCTCTCTTACAGAGAGATGTATCGAGTTTTATACTTAGGCTAATTACTTCTGATTTAATTTTCTCTAACCAATCCGGGGCGGATTACACTGTGGACAGTGTAATTTAAGTATGGGGGAGGTTCGCTATTGCTATTTAATTGTTTTTGAGTGTTATTTATATCTATATAAGTTTTTCAAAAAGTTTTGATAAGTTAAGAAGAGGACTATGATCAAGATTTATTATTGACTAACCTTGTTATAAGCACCATTCTTAGAAGGTTATTTACAGAGATTACTAGAGATATCAAAAGTGGATCATCCTGCTACTATATCACACCTGCTTAGAAAGTCTGGAGGAACCGAAGATGATTTCCAACACTAATCCTGACATTATTTTCTTGCTTTGGGATTTGGTATACACTGGATCGGATTCCTTCTGCAACTGTGGAAGGTAAAAGTCTGTGTGCTTCTGATTCCCCTCTCTCTCCCCTTCAGATTAAAAAGGAGTCGAGTAGGATTTGGTGGCTACAACCATTAAAGCTTGATTCATATGATCCTAGAAAAAGATAAAGGTCAAAAAGAAGTGAACAGGATCTTGGGGCGAAAACCATTAAGGTTTGATTCATGGAAGCCTATCCAAATATCTTAGTCAATTAAAAAAATAAAATGATACCCTCAAAACAAGAGATACATTGACTGAGAAGAAGCGAGAAGAGTGAGAAGAAAGGATTCAGAGAAGACTACCTGTGTGTTCAGATACTTGCAGAGGTAAGAGTCCATATATATCCCTTGATCGATACTCCCAAGGTAAAGTATGCACTTTCATTTTATGCAAAGAAATGAAATCGGTAGAGGGGCGCGTCAAACTAGTATTCGCTATGTTGTTGGTAGAATGGATTTGGTTGCTATACTAGGATAGGGTATATAAAGTTTCTCTATGATTGGCTTGATAGGATTTGGTTGCAATAAGTAAGGTGACAGTTACACTTAGACAATATGTGAGTCTTCTCTTTTCAAAACATCTTTCAGAGGCTTGTTTTCTTGAGGAGAAGCAAAAGGTTAAGTCTGTGGGAGTTGATATAGCCTATTTATTACCAGTTTTAGACCATTTTATAGGCTCTATTTAGGGTATGTCATGTGTGTCTAGGCTATGTTTTGAGGTCTTTACAGGTCCAGGTACGTTTTGGAGATATATGGAGATACATGGAGCTTTTGGAGCATTTAAAGGAGAATAATCCGTAGCTGATCATTGGGAGAGTCGAAGTACAAGATTACCATCGACCAACCACATAACTTTGGCGTCGACCGATGTTACATGACCAAGATTCGATCGATGTTGAACATCTGACATTGGTCGATGTCCCATTCGTAGACAGCCGACTTTCTAGCCCAAGTTAAACATGACACAAGATTACAAGATTACCCTTGGACGAGTTTTGACCTAGACTTTAGGGTTTTATATTTATAATTTATGTATTGCACCAGGAAAAGTGTGCTTGGTGCTGGTGAGTGTTTGGTGCAAAGTGCTAAAAGTGTGTGAGTGAGAGGGCTAAGTGTGCACCACCTCACCATATTTCTAGGATTTATTTAGGGAGAAGGTTCATAACTCCCTGGGGAGATTTGTATTGAAACCCCAGTATTTTATCTATGCATTTTATTCAGATTATTATTCTTACTTTAATTATGTCTGAGTAGTTACAACCTAGATTTAGGGTTTATTAATTTTACTGATGGATTAGCCAAACAATAGAATTGTTAGGGTCATTACTAGATCTATTAATAGAACTGTGTTTATTGCTTGTGTTCTAAAGTAGCTAACTAGAACCTTGATAATATGATATTTACGCGCAAGCGAGAGCATGGTCTACTACCAGAATTTATTCTGTTGAGCTTGGTTGCTAGAAACAAAAGAGAGTTGATTTAGTTAATCTAGTGAACTTATCAAACTAGGTAGTAAAGTTTGATTCAAGAAACCATCGATCGACGCAGGATCATTGCCATCGATCGATGGTCATTCCATGTCAACAAGCGAGAGCTGAGACATTGGACTTAGTCAATAGATTTCGAGTTCCATGATTAAATAACCTTAACTTCTATCCACTATAATCCACTTGCTTGAAGCCCTAGATTTAGCATATTTACATTTGCATCTAGTTAAATTATTATCATATTTCCATATTTGCATTATTAGCATATTTCCATATTTGTATTATTAGCATATTTCATATTGCATATATACCTTCTAATAAGGAATATTTCTTTTACCTGATTACTTGTTACCAATATATATACCTAGCTTAGCTTTTAGAAATAAGAAATCTATTGTATGCCATTGTTCTCTGTGGATTCGATCCCTAAGTACCACACCTGATCTCTCTTGACAAGAGTATTATTTTGTGTGTTAGGATTAATGGTTAATTTGACAGCTGTTTGTTTAGGATATTTATACCCTATTAGAACATAAAAACACACCCACATCACTGCACCGTCGCTCTCTTCCCTCGCCAGACTACCTTTTGGGGACTCATCATGACATGCCACTTCTACTCAGGCTCTGCTACTCAAACGGACGTCCGTCACCCCACCCTACGCTACTTCATGAAGGTCCTTTCCAACAACCTGTTGTGCAAGATGGAGCCCAACAAGTTTAGGGTTCAAGAGCTCAAACTGCTTTACTACTCACTCAGGGATTTGGTTGGGCTCGGTGATGTGGTTTTTCCACCATCAGTGAGGGATTAGCGGGTAAACTTGGGAGCTATGTTTTCTAAGCAATTGGCGACCCTGAAGGACAAACCCTTCAAGGGTTCTGGCTCAAAGAAGGAGACTGTTGGGAGCCTTTTGACGCTTATATTCAGTTTTCTTGGCATCAGCTTTGAGGGAGCCACAGTAGAGAGGGAGATAAGGTATATGGACGAGGGGCACTTGACGAGGGATTAGTGGCTGAAGGAGGGATGATACTGGTCTTTTGTGGATGACGAAGGGCGTAGGATGATAGAGCTTCCAGCGTCAGAGGTGACAGACTTTGCTGATGATCCTGAGCACCTAGCATTCCGACCAGATGAGCAGCACCTACACACAACACCTCTCAGGGTACGCCGCAGAGGAGGACTCAGGCCAGCCCATCCGGTAGCAGCAGCAGCGGCAGATGAGCCATCACAGCCACCTCCACATCTCCCATATTTCTCTCAGATCCCAGAGATCCCTATTCATGACCATGGTGCCTTCCAGAGTATCGTTATGGACGCACTTCATGCCATATGGACCAGAGTAGAGACGATGTCTAGGTGCCAGTGTTTCAGCCGTCCCAAGACCAGATCGATATTTCCACCAGAAGCTGCACCACAGCCTCAGACGCCAGACATGGACACCTCGGACGAGGAGTAGTCTTCTTTGTTACTCCTTCGTATTTTATTCCATTTTCAGACTTATGCATGTACTTGTTTTACTTTATTGTCTTTGGATTTAGACTTATTATATTTTGCTGTTTGGATTTTTTTGATGTGTGTTTGAATGTCTAACAGAGCTAACCAAAAGAGAGATGATCAAATTGAAGAGTAGGCAGACACACGATTTCAGTCTGTTAGCCTAGCATCGATCGACGACGCTTTATTGCTGTCGATCGATGGCGAACTAATAGAGAGGTATAAATTTTGACTTTAACATCCACTAACTTCCATTCCTATTTATTTCATATCAACCAAAACTTGGACGAATTACACTGTGGACAGTGTAATTTAAGTCTAAGGGGAGGTTCACTAATGCTGTTTATTTGTTTTTGAGTTTTGTTTACTATATCGATATAAGTTATTCAAAACGTTTTTATTGAGTCAAAAAGGGGACTATGATCAAGATTTATTATTGACCAACCTCACTTTAGCACCTTTCTTAGAAGGTTCTTTGCAGAGATTACTAGAGATACCAAAGTGGATCACCCTGCCACTATATCACACTTTCTTAAAAAGTTTGAAGGAACCGAAGTTGATTTCCAACACTAATCCTGACATTATTTGCTTGCTCTGGGGCTTTCTCAAAACTGACTGATATGTCATTGATTTTACCTATTTTACCCATGATATATAGAGTGTTTTAGAGTCTTTTATATGCATTTGGTACTGTTTTAGAGTATTTACAGGTCTAGGTAATCATTGGAAGCAAATGGAGCTTTTGGGATATTTTGGAGCACTTACGATGCTCGGCCAGAAACTCAAAGCACTTGGAGGTTTTGGGATATTTCTAAGTAAAACACAAGCTTTAGAGTTGAGAGTTGGAACACCTTGTTACATCAATTAGAGAGAGAGATCTAATCATCATTACAGAGAAGATCTTGAACTTCTTATCTTTTTACTCAGTTTATTCTATGCAATTTATTCACACTTTTATCATGCTCTTTATTGCTATGTCTGAGTAATTCATTGTTAGATTTAGGGTTCTTCAATGGTAGTAATGTCTTGTTGATTTTATTGAAGTGTTAAGCTCTTAATGATGAATTTGATCACCTCAATCTTAAAAATTAGGGTTACATCGCACAAGTGAGAGCTGGTTAAGACCCTGAACCTATCTTAAACAAAATAAATAACTTGTAACAAACGAGAGTTGAATTGGAAGTTTAGAGAACCCATCAAACCGCGAAACCAGTACTATTTGGAACGAGCGTCGATCGACACCGCCTTGTGTACATCGATCGACACTCAACTGAGATGTTCGAGAGCGATCTCATAAACCCTAAGGTTTGAGTTCGAGAACGTTACTTAATTAAAATCCTGGCAATATATTAGTCTGAATTATCTAATCCTACCTGAGAATTTTCCCCTAAGTCTAATCTCTTAATTTGATCTACACCAACTAAATCAATCTTAAAATCACTTTTATTATTAGCATTCATCTAGCTTTAATTCGAAAGCAATAAGTCTATTGTGAAATCCTAGAGTCTCTATGGATTCAATCCCTAAGTACTACACTAAACCTCTTATTTGAGAGAGTAAAAGTGGGAAATATGGTAAATTTGAAAGTTACATATTTAAAGTCGTCAACCTGAAAACCAAAAAGTCCCAATCCTAACGTCTTCTTTAAATTGACTCAGAT
This sequence comes from Moricandia moricandioides, assembly GCA_905132885.1. Lineage (NCBI taxonomy): Eukaryota > Viridiplantae > Streptophyta > Magnoliopsida > Brassicales > Brassicaceae > Moricandia > Moricandia moricandioides. Next base: position 26,772 of record CAJHQQ010000826.1, on the reverse strand, counting down.
TGTCAATCATCCCAATCCTCGAAAGAGAAAATGTACACAGTCCTTCAAAATATCGATTCAACCATTTTCATTCTTATAAAAAGGAGGTAGTATGTACAAAAACTATACTCGTATACTCTCATACTTCAAAAACCTTTTTCCTCGGCATCAAGAAAACGCTTTCGACAAAGCAAACTCTCGCAACAGTAGGCCGAAAAAATAATTAGATAATGCGATGCCTCATCAAAATTGTCCCAAAAGCAAACGACAATCTAAGATTTGTCTAAACGCCATCGGCATACATAAATAGTCAAAAAATATATGAGAAATTGTAAAACATCAAAACATTCCTCCTAGTTTCCATTGAACCAAGTGAGTCACGGAAAAGCATCAAAAACATTTGCGACAAAGAAAAATCGAGAACATAAGTAGCAGCGAGCACAAAAAAATGAAGGCTTTCTCCCCGCTCGTGGACTATATCTAGCGCTGGTTGACCGAGTCGTTCTGCTCGAGAAACAAATATGTCATTAGAATTCCTCTCAAAAACCTATGAAAACATTCCGCGACTAGATCGTAATAAAATAAACTTCGGTAATACTCCATGAGTAACTCCAAGCAACTTTCACCAGAGATTAAAATCAAAGCGGCAATGTTTCTCGTAAAATCTGCAGAAACATCGCTACTTTGACATTTCCATACATAGGGCCGATTTAATATCTTCATGAAACCGGTCAACTGTTACTTTCGTATAACTAAAACACTTTATGCGAAACAGTCTTCGGGAAAAGAAGAACAGTATCATGCAAAACCACTTCGCATTACAAAAACGTGAATAAGGAAAACATAATCCTCGCTCGCTAACATCAAGAGTAATCTGCGGGAAACACTCTCCATTTACATCTATGAGAAGCCCTTCTTGTAAAACTTAGGCAAACAATCCTCTGTACAATCAGATCAAGTCATACGAAGCAACTTTCGAAAATAAACATAACAGGTTTTACGAAAAAGTGTTTTTCGTAAAAACAAAGTTGTATGATCCCACTTTGGACGACCAATCTGAATTTCATCTCTTCGCACTACAATCTAACATATCTCACTCTTTAGCTCTGCGGCTCGCTGGCTTCTGCCTTTAATTTCCATATGTTATATCCGAGAAGGCAATCATCCCGCAATTGGCTCCACATGGGTTCTTTATCAAGCCTCTTAGGCTTCTTCTTCCTCAGAAAAAAATGAAACAATTTTAATACAACTAATGGAAACATTATACAAAACATTCATTGTATAACTGATGTGGGAAATAAAATTCACATCATCAATTTCCGTAATCCAAGGAAAGTTAAGAAACCCTAACTTTCTCTGAGGTCCTAGATTTCTACTGAGCCTACGATAAGTGACCAAATTATGAATAACAAAATGCACGATAATAAAATATTAGTTCTGAGTGAAAATAAATATTCTATTGAATCGTCTTTGCGAAAGGACGCTGCAATTATACAACAGCTTTTAAGAGCTTCAGACACAAGAGCTGTCGGTTTGTTCCTAGTTCTAGCACATCAACCCTAAACCTAGTCGCCCATGGGCTACTAGACACACAATGTCTAGTATGCTAGCACAACGTCTAGACACCCATGGGCGACTAGACACACAATGTCTAGTCACCCATGGGCTAGACTAGACTCAACAACAAGTTTAGTCACCCATGAGCAACTAGACACACAACGTCTAGTCGCCCATTGGCGATACACTTTGCCAAGAGTCTAGTCGTCCATGAGCTACTAGACGTTATGTGTCTAGTCGCTCATGGGTGACTAGACTTGGTGTTGAGTCTAGTCGCCAGTGGGCAACTAGCTGTTGCGTTCACTAGTCACCTGTGGGTGATTAGACTTTGGGGAGAGTCTAGTCGCCCATGTGCAGCTAGACGTTGCGTGTATAGTCTCCCAGAATTGGAAATGACTCGGTTGTTCCCACGATTGCACGTCTTGATTCGTTAATGGGGACGAGATGTGTTAGGCGATGAGGAGTTCAGATACAAAGATTTCTTGTTTTCTTTTTATTGAAAGAGAGATAAGGTTATCCGCGGTAACTTTCAGACATCGTTTTCGCCGTGACCATTTTTGACCCCAACAGTTAGCCCCCTAACTCACAAGAATTGACGAAGCGTTCTTAGTAGAAGTTAAGTGTGTTAGATAAGTTAGTCGGAATCGATGGATAAAATTCCGAAAATGAATAGTAAGTCCCTTTTTTCCATAAGTATGTGGAGTAAGCTTTCAAATACTTTACTTACACACACAAGAAAACTCTCCGAAGTCAGAAAATCCTTTTCTCTCTTCTTCATTTATTTTTATTTGTATCATGGCCTTAATCAATGGAGTTTCCGGGAATGCATTGCCTTCCGTTTTTGTTCCCGACAACTTGCGAGTTTGGATGACGAGATCATTTTGAAGTTCGAATTTTTGCGACATTCCGTCGACCCTGAGGAGGTAAAGGTGTATTGGGAAGTGAGCTGCTGACACGTGTGTTTTTGTTCTAGCAGGGTATAAAAATCCTAAAAAATTAACTGTAAAATTAACCTTTAATCCTAACACACAAACAATACTATTGCCAAGAGAGATCAAGTGTAGTACTTAGGGATCGAATCCAAAGAGAACAATGGCACACAATAGATTTCTTATTTCTAAAGGCTAAGCTAGGTGATGATATATCGGTAACAAGTAATTGGTATAAAGAAATATTCCTTATCAGAAGGTGTAGATGCAATATGAAAATATGCTAGTGATGTAAATATGAAAGTATGCTAATAATCTAATTAAATGTAAATGTAAATATGTTAGATCTAGGGTTGCACGCTTTATGAATTATAGGGGATATGATGCACAGATATGTAAATATTCTAGAACTCGAATATTAACTATTCTGACCATTTTAACTCCAACTCTCGTATGCAAGCAAAAGAAAAGACAATCAATCGACGGCTTAGGCCATATGTCGAACGACGGTGAAATCAGAAGGAAGTGTGAACGAGATTTGATATGTTCACCAAGATAATTAGACCAGCTCTCGCATGTGCCTAACAATCTAGTTTAATGGAGTCTATTCACGCACAGAACCTACTCTCGTAGTCGTCCATGTCTTACTTTCGAGATCCTAGTTAGCTACTCTAGAATGCAAGCATTAAGCACAACTCAATTGATGGATATTAACTTAACTAGCAATCCTACTTTTGGGCTAATCAATGATTGCTATCATTCAACCCTAAATCTAATAGGAAACTACTCATACATAATCAAAGTAAGAATAATAATCTGAATATAATGCATAGATAAAATACTAGGGTTCCAATACAAAGCTCCCTAAGTAGTTATGAATCTTCTCCCTAAATAAATCCTAAAACTATGATGGAGTGCTGGTGCACACACACACACACACTTACCAGCACCCCAGACCCATAGCACCCTCTTTTTGGTGTCTTACTTAAAGTATAAATATAAAACCCTAAAGTCTAGGTCAAAACTCGTCCAGGGGTAATCTTGTAATCTTGTGTCATGTCTTTAACTTGGGCTTGAAATCAACTGTCTGCGAATTGGTCATATAACATCGGTCGATGCCAAGGTTGTGTCGTCGATCGACGACAGTCTTGTACTTCGACTCTCACAATGATCAGCTATGGATTATTCTCCTCTAATTGCTCCAAAAGCTCCAAGTATCTCCATATATCTCCAAAACGTGCATGGACCTGTAAAGACCTTAAAATATAGCCTAGAAAAAAAATAGACCTTAAATAGAGCTTATAACATTGCCTGAAACTGGTAATAAATAGGCTATGTCAACTCCCCCAGATTTAACTTTATGCTTGTCCTCAAGCAAACAAGCCTGCGAAAGAGGGTTTGAAAAGCAACGACTCACATAATATCTAAGTATAACTGTCACCTTACTCTATTGCAGCCACTTCCCATCAAGTCAATCACAGAGAAACTTTATATACCATATCCTAGTATAGCAACCAATTTCATTCTACCAACAACTTAACGAATACTAGTCTAACACGCCCCTCTACTGATTTCATTTCTTTGCATAAAATAAAAGTGCAGGTTTTACCTTGGGAATATCGATCCAAGGATATATGGACTCTTACCTCTGCAAGTATCTGAACACATGTAGCCTTCTCTGATTCCTTCCCTCTCTCTCTCTTTTCACTTCTTCTTATTTAATGTCTCCCTTCTTTTGAGGGTATCATTTTATTTTTTAATTGACTGAGATATTTGGATAGGCTTCCATGAATCAAACCCTAATGGTTTTTGCCACCAGATCCTGTTCACTTCTTTTTGACATTTATCTCTTTCTAGGATCATATGAATCAAGCTTTAATGGTTGTAGCCACCAAATCCTGTTCGACTCCTTTTTTAATCTAAAGGGGAGGGAGAGCGAAATCAGAAGCACATAGACTTTTACCTTCCAGACTTGCTGAAGGAATCTGATCTAGTGTATACCAAATCACAAAGCAAGCAAATAATGTCAGGATTAGTGTTGGAAATCAGCTTTGGTTCCTTCAAACTTTCTAAGCAAGTGTGATATAGTGGCAAGATGATCCACTTTGCTATCTCTAGTAATCTCTGCAAACAACCTTCTAAGAATGGTGCTAAAGTGTGTTTAGTCAATAATAAATTTTGATCATAGTCCTCTTCTTGACTCGATAAAACTCTTTGAAAAACTTATATATAGCAAATAAAACTCAAGAACAATAAAATAGCATTAGTGAACCTCCCCCTAGACATAAATTACACTATCCCTAGTGTAATCAGCCGCAGACTAGTTAGAAAAAATCAAATCATAAGTAAATAGCATAAGTATAGAACTCGATACCTCTATTTGTAAGAGAGTGTCGATCGATGGTAGGCGGGAGTGGTCTATCGATGGTCGCGATCCAGCGTTGACCGATGGTGCCTCTCTGGTGTCGATCAATGGTAGTGTAAATAGTCTGTAAAAACGAAGTAAAAATCGACATAAATAGTAGTATAAGTAAAAAAACTAAGTAAAAACTTACTAAGCATTGGGTTGCCTCCCACTCAGCACTTGGTTATAGTCTTACGCTCGACGTTTTGAACTTTCTGACTAGAATGAAGGTGGATCAACACTTGGAAAACATGTGTCTACATCTTCTTTGCTCTTCTGAAACCATGTACCAACGAAGCTTCTCATTGCTTCATCGCCTCTGGCTTTCTCATTATTTATGATTTCCTTAGTAACCTCCATTGAATGCATTCTCCTTTGTAGATTTTCAATACTGCGTTAGAGCATTCTAAGTGTGGCAGCTGTAGTGTATGATATATCCTCTAATTTCTGAGAAATATCTTCTGTCAATAGACTCTGAGAAAAAACAATCTCATTAAACCTTTCTTCTAATTGTGTTTCTGCTGCGCACTTCTGTCTGTCGAATCAGTATCGATCGATGACAAGATGCTACCGTTTATTGATGTCACTCTATCAGGTCCACTCGCATGCTGTCTTTGAACAGTCTCCAAATCTTGCTTCATCTCATCCATGCGTGTAGTCAAACCAGTGAGGCACTTGTCTATAGTATAGTAGACATCATCAAGCCTCCTCTAGAAATCGTCTAATGACCTCTCTTGAGCTGTGTAGATCTCATCCACAATGTAGTCAATTTTTTCTCTGTTGTACGTCATTGGCTTCTGTTTAGAAATACCGATCTTTGCTGCATGTTCAGGTAAACATATGTAGTTGTACTCTAAGCATACTAGCTCTGTCTAGAATTGCCTTGATATCTGCTTCTTGCACATTCACAACTCTTCCGTCTAGAGATCGTGCATTACCATTCACATCTCTGTAGATGCCATACTCATCCTTCTTTTCCCAAAAGAAAATTCTTCTGCCATCAGCATTAAAAGCTCTCATTCCATACTATACACGACCGTCAATCAGTAGGGGATTTACCCAACTGATAGGTACTGGAGTTTCTGAAATAAAGGGGTTTTATGTACAGAACTCGTGGACACCTAGAATAGTGGTATCATTCGATGTGTTCTTCTTGTTGTCGATCGATGTTTGAGTTTGGATTGGCTTGTGTTTCTGCTCCTTGTTGTGGATCGTTGCTGGTACCAGTGTGTCGATCGATGGCTGTTGCTGTTGTCCAAATAAATTTCTTGATCATTCAGCCATGATAAGGGTGTCTACTACATCCTCCTTAGGTAGAGTTAGTAATCTCCCATAAAGATCTCGTGGACGTCCTTCTGTATCTCTGAAGATTCCAAACGCATATGATCTGAGATAACCAGCTTTTGTATCTTCTGCTCCAAGTAAATGTTCTGGTTTTCGTTTGATGTCGTTTGATGGCCAAGATAGGCCAATTAATGATGCTGGATTTCCCACTCTCGCGTTCATTACCCAGCCATCTTCTTCTTCTACTGCCAGGCTGCGAGATTCAATCAGCTCTTCCTGTCTGTAATCTGCATCCGTAAACTCTACCATATCCGTGGTAAACTGGATTGGTGTCGATCAATGGGCTATGTGGACCACCTAACGATGCTCGATAATCAAACTGGTGACAAAAAAATTTTCCAGCTCCATTCGCCATTGCAAGTATGTCTGCCACATCTTCCTTTGTGACATGTAGAATTCTGCCATCCATAGCTCTTGGATTACCATCTGGATATCTCATAATACCGAACTCATCTGATTGTAGATAACCATATTCTCTTTTGCATTCTGCAGCTGAATCACGTTCGGTTTGTTCTTCGTTTCCAGTATCGATCGATGGTGTATGGTTGCTGTCGATCGATGGCGAATTCCCAGGTTGATGGGAAACATGAAGAACTCCAGCCTCTTCCATGGCAAGCCCTCGGTACTCAATTGTTTCTTCATCTTTGTAGTCTTCATCTTACTCGAGGTAGGTTTTGTTGTAATTGAAGTCTCCATTGGAAGTGTTGACTCGTCATGATGTTTGAGTGTCGATCGATTCGATAGGGAGGGTATCGATCGATTGTTGGACTGTAAGGCCGTCGGTCGATGTGTTGGGTGGGGTGTCGATTGATGCTCCTTCATCTGATTCCTCATCGAACTCATAATCTAAGAAGCATGTGGCCACAAGCTCTGCATCATTGTAAAATTCCATCAGGGTAGCATTGTTCTCATTTTTGACAGGTTCATAAAAATATTTTTATCAATTGGAGATAGATACAACATGTTTAACTTCATGTCACATATGGCTCCCACAGTAGCCATGACTGCTCTCCCAAGTAGTAGAGAAGAGTTCCAATCTATTTTGATGTCCATCACATGAAAGTCTGTTGGAACTAAGGTATTGTTGATCTGCACTGGAACATCGTTTACCATCCCTAATGAGTTCACTCTTGAGCAGTCAATGAATGTAAAAGAATCATTGGAGGGTTCCACTTTCAGGTCCAACTCCTCTGCCATAGACTTTGCCATAATGCTCACTGAAGATCCAGTATCACAAATTGGCGTTGGGATATTTGTTTCCTTTGATGAAACATGGAACCACGAATTTTCCAGGATCGCTTTTCTTCTTCAGTCAGTTTCTCCGCTTCATCTTCTCTATGAAGTGATTGAACATTATCTATATGTCATCATCTGTCTCCCTTGTTTCCCTGAAAAATATCCACAATATGTGAGTATAATAAGCTTTATCAAAATAAATATCTAAAGGAATTTAAAAAATCTTTTAGCACAGCTATCTATCTCCTTTTCGTTTGCTTCTCTGCGTTGATGTCTCGGAATCTTTTGCCTCCTCTTTGAGTGTCCCTCTATCAGTATCCATAGCTTCAGTTGTGTATGTATTCTGTTCTGATGTTGTCACGGTCGGACGTACAATCAAACTTGCATCAAGATTTGGTAGCTGAAGCGGGTTTCTCTCCTCTCGATCGATCCCAGAGGTGTACTGTCGATCGATTATTCTGTCACAATGTTGATCGACGTCATCAAAACGGTATCGATTGACGTTATTCAATTCAGACGAAGCCACTGATTCTGTAGGGTTTCACCGTCGATTGATTCTCTCTGGTTGGTATCGATCAATGCAAATGATAAGTGTCGAGTGATATGGAATTTTCCACACGGAAATCGCTGGTTTGAGGCTTCTCTTTCTTGATTTCCTTCCAAAAATCATCATCAATCAATGCATTGAAGTGGTGTTTTTGCTCAACCTCGATTTTCTCCTTAATCAAGCCCTCATGCCTCTTGTGGTCTCACTTGTTTGCATCATTTTATTCTCCATTTTCCTCACATGAGTGCTGAGGTTTTCGAACTTTGTGTTGAGGTTAAGGTACAAACCATCTATCTTTCCATTGAAATCCACATTCATCTTCTGCTGTCCCTCTAATACTCTATCAACCATTGCTTCAATCTTGCTTTCTAGACCATCTGGAGGGGGATTCCGGTAGTAGGAAGATCCATAAGTCATGGTGTTTTTTAAGGGTCTTCTCTGTGACTTTTGATTGAAGTTTCTCCTTTGACCAGCACCATAGGAGTTCCTGTTGAAGTCTGGATTCCCTTGTCTCTGTAAACCATTCCCATCAATGTAGTTTACATCTTCTTCTTCAATCTCATCTTCTTCAGACTCAATTGCTTCCACTTCTGCGAAAGTAACCTGTTTCTTGAAAAATCTTTGAACACTATCTAGTTTTGCCTTGACCTCTTCAATTTGCTCTTTGCTTACCGCTGGAGCTGATTTTCTTCTCTCAAAGTCAGTGTTCTTGGCGCTGCTGCTAGATTCCAGATTCTCGATTTATCTCGTAGCTTCTTCAGAGCTTATGTTATTAAAATTTCCTCACTAGTTGTGTCCAATGTCATCTGGTATTGTAATTCAATACCTCTGAAGAAAGTGCTGAGAAGCTGCACTTCGTTGAACCCGTGATGTGGATAGTCTCTCTGGTATGAATCTGGTCCATGAGTTTCTGAAAGAATTTGAAGGTTCTTGTGAAAAAGTAGCAATCTTGCTCCTGAGATCTTATGCTCTAGCTTCATCAAAGAAGTTGCGCAAGAAAGCGTTTTTGATGTTAGTCCAGGATGTCAGGGATCCTGGTGGTAGTTGCTTAAGCCAATATGAAGCTTCTTCAGCAAGTGAGTACTTGAAGAGCTTACAGAAAAGATAGTCCTCAGGGACTCCGTTTGCTTTAATACCAGTCACTAGATCCTCAAATCGCTCCAGATGACCAATAGGATGGTCATGTCGCAACCCATGGTAAGGTGTCTGCGCTAAAAGTCCGAAGAAAGCGGGCTTGATCTCAAAGTCATTTCTCTGAAAAGTTGGAGGACGAATGGTGGATCTGTTGGCGCAGAATTGGTCTGGACGGTTGTAATCAGCCAGCGTTCTCTGGGTAACTTGGGTGTTAGCTTCAGGTTGAGCTATTGCAGCGTCTGCTTCTTCTACTTTTGTATTAGAGATTACAGCCCCCTGATCATTTATCTTTTGACCTACTGCATTACGCAGAAGACCGTTGAGATCATGCAAGTCTCCATTCTCATTCTGAACCACGATTATAGGCGCAACCATCTGAACTCATCTGTTGTCGCCGATCGATGCGGATGAGATGCTATCGATCGATGATAAGTGATCAATGTTGGTCGATGCTAGAGTTCCGATGGCGGTTATGCTATAGTTCTGATGTCGGTCGATGTTGTCCGTAAAGACGTGTCGGTCGACTCTAAGTAGGTGCCGTCGATCGATGCTTGTCATCTTTCTTTGTGGGTCATACTTTCAAGTTGTTGTGGGTCTAAGAACAGTAATTCTTGTCCTTTGTTGGTCCTGGTACTCTTTTGCATGCACCTGAGAAACAAAGAAAAATAAAAATCAGTAACTTGAAAGTAACAAACTAAATCCTAGAAATTAAATCTAATGGCGACCAATGTTCCTTTGAAACGGCGCCAAATTTGACACATGTGTGTTTATTGTTCTAGCAGAGTATAAATATCCTAAACAATTAACTGTCAAATTAACCCTTAATCCTAACACACAAAACAATACTTTTGCCAAGAGAGATCAGGTGTAGTACTAGTAAGTTCAGGATTGGAATGTGATTGATCGTGGAACGAGAGAAAGGGTTACACATGTTGATATATGTGTAACATACTGTCGAAGAGTTAGTTGTGCAACAATGACGTGTCAGATAATTATGGATCCAAGAGATTACCGTGGCTTGAAGAAAATAAGATTTGTTTAGCATGATCTTTGGAGACAGAATATTGTGACAATGCTAATATATATCTAAGTTACCTACGATAGATTTGGATATCAATATTAGAGAGAAAAAGCTTGAGCAAGAGGCGTATTCTTGTCTGCTATAAAACAGTGAGCAATTTGTGTGTTGCTTAGCTGTTTGGTGTTTTGATAGCTTAGAAATTGGTCCGTCTCTGGTCATGTGTGACTGAGTGTAAATCGGATTAAACAGATCTAGGTAGATTGTTTAAAAGATTTCTAATAAACGAAGAAGTGTTCTTGGAGTTTCTTTTGTGCTCCTTTATTTGGTTGTATGTTTTGTGCTCCACGGAGAACAATGGCACACAATAGATTTCTTATTTCTAAAGGCTAAGCTAGGTGATTATATATTGGTAACAAGTAATTGGTTTAAGGAAATATTCATTATTAGAAGGTGTAGATGCAATATGGAAATATGTTAGTAATATAAATATAGATGTATGCTAATAATCTAATTAAATGTAAATGTAAATACGTTAGATCTAGGGTTTCAAGCTTTATGAATTATAGGGGATAATATGCACATATATGTAAATATTCTAGAACTCAAATATTAACTATTCTGACCCTTTTAACTCCAACTTTCGTATGGGAGCAAAAGGAAAAACCATCGATCGACGGCTAAGTTCTTATGTCGATCGACGGTGAAATCAGAAGGAAGTGTGAATGAGATTTGATATGTTCACCAAGCTAATTAGACCAGCTCTCGCATGCGCCTAACAACCTAGTTCAATAGAGTATATTCTGGCAGAAAACCTACTCTCGTAGTCGTCCATGTCCTACTTTCGAAATCATAGTTAGCTACTCTAGAATGCAAGCATTAAGCACAGCTCAATTGTTGGAAATTAACTTAACTAGCAATCCTACTTTTGGGCTAATCCATGATTGCTATCATTCAATGAATTACAAAAGAAATACTTAGGCCTTTATATAGGAGGCATGTGGCTAGACCAAAGGTCTGATTATTTCCTAGAAAGTAGAAATTTAATAAATAAAAAAAACTTGACAATGATCTTGACTTGACCGAAAGTTGGAAGGTTTTGTTGTAAAGGTCTCTTCGGCTGGTCGAGTGACGCTTCAGCTGGTCTCTTGGTCTGCTTATGGACGTCTTGTGGATCCTGGACTTGAGGAAGGTTGTGCTGGTCGTCCTGATTGCTCCTGGATGATCAGTGATCAAACAATGACTTAGTGGGCTCAATTGTCGAAGATTTGGCCTCACAGTTTCTGCTCCAATTGGGCTAGCTTCTTCTTTATTTTTCTTGGTTCATTTCCTGGCCTAAAAAAAAGCCCAACACACATATTTTCCAGTGAAATTAAAGCCCACACGTTTCATTTTGAGGCCATAGCTTTTCTCGATCTAGAACTTCGTGGATCATACCGATAAGGCCTTGAAAATACCCATTAAGGCAAACCATCATCAGTGGCTTAGCTTGGTTCTTCATTTCTATATTTCCTTGGCATTGATCCTGATGAGGGTTACATCATCCCGCCTTTCTTCAAAAATATTTGACCTCAAATCTGATTTTTCTTCAAGGATGAAAGATCCGACATTTTTCAGCTCCATTTGTATCGATCTTTTGGCAAGGATGAGATTATTTATGCTGACTTACACGTGCCTTCTCCTGGTTTAAATATTAAGATTTGTAGCCCCTTTACATGGATCAGATGCTCCACGAGGCTGTTCTTAATCCAAATAATCGGTTTGAACAGAAATTCACAAACAAATGGTTCATGAAATGCACCTGAACTGCAAACCATTGTGTTCTTCTTCTCATGAGAAGCTTCATATCCATTATCAACCACTTCTCCAGCCATGTTTTTGACAGGTATTAGAACACTTACAGACTTTGGTTCCTCCTCTTGATGCAGCTGATCTGCTGAGTGGCTTTTCTGGACAGAATTGACTGGTTTTGGTTCAAGTGATGGACGTGGGTCTGAGGGAAGACGTGTGAGTGTGAGCCTTTGATGTACCTTCTCCTTGAATACCTACAGCCATTTTTTCCAGACCATCGTTCCTCCTGTTTTCAGTTCTGGCTAATGGAGTCTCCATGATTTTCGATTTTGGCTTTTGATCTGCCTTCTTTGATCTGCTTTGTTTCATACCTTTTTGAGATGACCCAATGCTGCTGGATTTTTCTTCTCTAGGTCTTGACCAAGCTTTACTAGATGGATTATGCAGCCTCTTCAAATCAGTTTGACCATAACAGTTAGCTACAAACCTTTTCCTCAATATTGTCTTCATGTCAAACCAACAAGAAACATGTTGCTCTCCAGTGCGTCTCCTGATATTAGCAATCTGATTCCACCAATCAATGGCATACCCGCGCAATCCAGTAACTGCACCACGAAACCGCTTATCTGCTGTGTAGTTATGACAGCCAAAGATCGACTCCAACTCTTTTTCCCAATCATTGTAGGAATTTCGATCAAACTCTCCATGGAAGGATGGAATCTGAATCGAACTCTTTCTTCCTTGCAACAACTCTCTTTTTTCTTTGCTTGCTGCCTTCTCCTTTTGATTGTTTTCGATCCTAAGAGACATGCTGGATCGTCTAATCTCCCTCAGGTCGTTCATGATCAGAAGATGAAGAGTTTTGAATAATGAACCCCTAGGTCCGTCAACTCTGACAGATGGTTCGAACGGAACTTGTGATGATGGACTTGTTGAATGAAGTCAAAGATGGAATGATGAACTTCAGTGTAGGATCTGCGAAATGATCAAAATTTGGGTGGAAGCGCCTTGGATCGCACAGGTCACCGTGCAGACGTGATCAAAAAGCAATACGATGTTTCGAAGAACAAAGGATTCAACAAGATTAAAGAGAAAGATTTTTTATTAAAAAAGTTGAATGACTCAATTCTGGTCGTGCAACCTCCATATATAGGCTACAAGAATGTAGAAATGAAGAGACGAAGTGCAGAAACTAAGGTACTTAGAAACTAGGACATAGGACTTGACTTTAAACCATACTTAAGCAATATTTTGAATGACTTGCTTGCCGATGACCAGGACTTCTTGCTGACTCTCCTTTTATATTTCTTGATGAGAATGAGCTTGGAATGGATTGACCAAAGGCGTGGTCGAATTTGACATGAAACAGACCCAAACTGATTTTTTATGAACTTATCCTTGGGCAGAAAAAGCCTATTTAGACCAGCAGCTAAACCAGCTCCATCTTCAGTGCCACTTAGCTCATTCAGTTCCAGCTCCCAATCAGCTCAGCATCAGTCTCCTCATTTAATATCCCAACACACCCAATATTAAGCCCCAGTCTTCTCACGGTCCAATACTTCATGGATCATACCAATAAGGCTCTTAAACAGCCCATTAAGCAACGCTATGATCAGTTGCTTAGCTGGGTCGTACCTTGCTCTATTTTCCTTGACATGGTTGCTGGTCAGGGTGACATCAGTCGACCAGTCTTCATGGTTTTCCACACCTTTGACCGATTTCAACATTCTAGTCAATATTTTCATTTTCTATGTAATTCCTTATTGCTTTCTTTGACCACAAACTCTATAAGTATATAATCTCATTTCTGAATAAAGAAATCGTTTTCCTTTCAAATTTTCTTGAGTTTTTACTCTCTGTTCTTTGCTTAGAACATTTTGAGTTTTCTTCGTGTGGTTATCTCCGAGTAAAAAGCATCTTTCTCGTTGGTCTTGTGAGTCATATCAAGCAACGGATCGAGTTTGCTTCTTCTTTGGACCTGTGCGTGACATCAGGCAACGAATAGGCACCCCAGGAATATCAGTAGCCTTCCACAACTACTGTGCGACCCTACAATCCATTAGTTCTAATATTGGAGTTCATATCAACCGTACCGGTCGAGTGATCCATTCCTAGGCCTCTTCAATCTCCAAACATGGTAAACTGGAATTATTTCCTTTAAAAGTGGGATAAGTTCTTTATCATAACTCTTTTGATATTGGTTCAATTTCAGGGTATTCTCCATTGATTTATGAGTCCAAATCAAGCTTATTACATCGTGATTCATTCTGGTTTGATTTTAATCAAGAAGAAATTGCCAAATTTCCAAACATGATAAACTAGAATGACTTTGTTTAAAGTGGGATAACTTCTTCATCATAACTTCTATGATATTGATTCAACTTGAGGATGATTATCCACTGATTTATGAGTCCAAATCAAGCTTCGTACATCATGATTCCTTCTGGTTTGAATAGAATCAAGAATAAATTACCAATATCGAAACAGTTTTAACTGGAATAGTGGGATAACTTCTTCATCATAACTCCTATGATATTAGTTCAACTTCAGGGTGATTCTGCCTTGATTTATGAGTCTAAATAAAGCTTTTTACATCGCTATCCATTGTGGTTTGATTAGAATCAAGAAGAAATTTCCAAATCTCCAAACAAGGTAAACTGGAATCACTTCGGTCAAAAGTGGGATAACATCATCATCATAACATCTATGATATTGGTTCAATTTCAGGGTTATTCTATACTAATTTATGAGTCTAAATCAAGCTTCTTATATCGGGATTCATTCTGGTTTGATTAGAATCAATAAGATATTTTCAAATATCTAAACAAGTTAACTGAATCATTTCGGTTAATGGTATGATAACTTCTTCATCCTAACTCCTATGATATTAATTCAACTTCAGGGTGATTCTCGACTGATTTATGAGTCCAAATCAAGTTTCTTACATCATTTTTTTATTCCGGTTTGATTAAAATAAAAGAAGAAACTGCCAAATCTCCAAAAAATATAAACTGGAATCACTTTTGTTAAAAGTTGATAACTTCTTCATAATAACTTCTATGATATTGATTCAACCTCAGGGTGATTATCGAATGGTTTATGATTAAAAATCATGATTCTTACACCTTTATTCATTCTGGTTTGATTAGAATCAAGAAGAAATTGTCAAATCTTCAAACAGGGTAAACTAGAATCACTTCGGTTAAAACTGGGATAACGGTTTCATCCTAACTCCTATGATATTGATTCAACTTCAGGGTGATTCTGCACTGATTAATGAGTCCAAATCAAGATTCTTAGAGCGTTATTCATTAAGGTTTGATTAGAATCAAGAAGAAATTGACAAATCTCCAAACATGGTAAACTGGAATCACTTCGGTTAAAAGTGGGATAACTTCTTCATCATAACTCCTATGATATTGATTCAACTTCAGGGTGATTATCCACTGATTTATGAGTCCAAGTAAAGATTCTTACATCATTCTAGTTTCATTAGAATCAAGAAGAACTTGCCAAATCTCCAAACAAGGTAAATTGGATTCACAGCGGTTGAAAGTAGGATAACTTCTTCATCCTAACTCCTATGATATTTAATCAACTTCAGGGTGTTTCTCCACTGATTTATGAGTCCAAATAAATATTCTTAGATCGTGATTCATTCTGGTTTGATTATAATCAAGAAGAAATTAGCAAATCTCCAAACAGGGTAAACTGGAATCACTTTGGTTTAAAGTGGGATAACTTCTTCATCATAAGTCCTATGATATTGATTCAACTTCAAGGTGATTATCCACTGATTTATGAGTCCAAATAAAGCTTATTAAATTTTTATTCATTCAGGTTTGATTAGAATCAAGAAGAAATTTCCAAATCTCAACACATGGTAAACTAGAATCATTTCGGTTAAAAGTTGGATAACTTCTTCATCATAACTCCTATGATATTGATTCAACTTCAGGGTGGTTATCCACTGATTTATGAGTCCAAATAAATATTACATCTTGATTCAATATGGTTTGATTAGAATCAAGAATAAATTTCCAAATCTCCGAATATGGTAAACTAGATTCACTTCTGTTGAAAGCGGGATAACTTCTTCATCAGAAGTCATAAAATATTGATTCAACTTCAAGGTGATTATCCACTGATTTATGACTCCAAATCAAGATTCTTAGATCGTGATTCATTCAGGTTTTATTAGAATCAATAAGAAATTGTCAAATCTCCAATGAAATTCACGTCGGTTGAAAATGGGATCACTTCTTCATCTTAACTCCTATGATATTGATTCGACATCAGGGTGATTCTTCACTGATATATATGTCCAAATCAAGCTTCTTTCATCGTGATTCATTTTGAGTTGATTAGAATCACTAATAAATTGTCAAATCTTCAAACAGGGTAAGGTGGAATCACTAAGGTTGAAAGTGGGATAACTTGTTCATCATAACTCCTATGATATTGTTTCAACTTCAGGGTGATTATCCACTGATTTATGGGTCCAAATAAAGATTCGTACATCTTGATTCATTCAGTTTTGATTAGAAGCAAGAAGAAATTGCCAAATCTTTAAACATGGTAAACTGGAATCACGTCGGTTGAAAGTGGGATAACTTCTTCATCATAACTCCGATGATATTGTTTCATCTTCAGGGTGATTATCCACTGATTTTTGAGTCCAAATAAAGACTCTTACATCTTGATTCATTCCGGTTTAATTAAAATCAAGAAGAAATTGTCAAATCTTCAATCATGGCAAACTGGAATCACATCCGTTAAAAGTGGGATAACTTATTCATCTTCAACTTCAGGGTGATTCTCCACTGATTTTTGAGTTCAAATCAAGCTTCTTAGATCATTATTAATTCTGGTATAATTAGAATCAAAATAAATTGACAAATCTCCAAACATGGTAAACTGGAATCACTTTGGTTGAAAGTTGGATCACTTTTTCATCTTAATACCTATGATATTAATTCAACTGCAGGGTGATTCTCCACTTTTTTATGAGTACAAATAGAGCTTCGTACATCGTGATTTGTTCTGGTTTGATTATAATCAAGTATAAATTGCCAACTCTCCAAATAGTGTAAAGTGGAAGCACTTCACCTAATGTACGATAACTTCTTTATCCTAACTCCTATGATATTAATTCAACTTCAGGTTGATTATCCACTGATTTATGATTACAAATGAAGATTCTTACATCGTTATTCATTCTATTTTGATTAGAATCAAGAAGAAATTGCCAAATCTCCAAACAGGGTAAACTTGAATCACGTCGGTTGAAAGTGGGATAACTTCTTCATCCTAACTCCTATGACATTGATTCAACTTCTGGGTGATTTTCCACCGATTTAGGAGTCCAAATCAAGATTCTGAAATCGTGATTCATTCTGGTTTTATTAGAATAAAGAAGAAATTGCCGAATCTCCAAACAGGATATACTGGAATCACTTCGGTTGAAAGTGGGATAACATCTTCATCATAACTCCTATGATATTGATTCAACTTCAGGGTGATTATCCACTGATTTATTAGTCCAAATAAAGCTTATTACATCTTTATTCATTAAGTTTAGGTTATAATCAAGAAACAAATTGTCAAATCTCCAAACATGATAAACTGGAATCACTTAGGTTGAAAGTGAGATAACTGCTTCATCATAACTCCTATGATATCAGTTCAACTTTAGGGTGATTCTCCCCTGATTTATGAGTCAAAATCAAAATTCTTAGATCATGATTCATTCTGGTTTGATTAGAATCAAGAAGAAATTGTCAAATCTCCAAACATGGTAAACTGGAATCACGTTAGTTGAAAGTGGGATAACTTTTTCATCCTAACTCCTATGATATTGATTCTACTTCAGGATGATTATCCACTTGTTTATGAGTCCAAATCAAGATTATTACATCGTGATTCATTATTGTTTGATTAGAATCAAGAAGAAATTGTCAAATATCCAAACATGGTAAATTTGAATCACGTCGGTTGAAAGTGGGATAACTTCTTCATGCTAACTCGTATGTTACTGATTCAACGTCAGGGTGATTATCCACTGATTTATGTGTCTGAATCAGGCTTCTTACGTCATAATTCATTCTGTTTTGATTAGAATCAAAATGAAATTGCCAAATCTCCAAACATGGTAAACTGGAATAACTTCAGTTAAAAGTGGGGTAACTTCTTCATCATAACTCCTATGATATTGATTCAACTTCAGGGTGTAACCATTAATTTATGAGTCCAAATCAAGCTTCTTGTATCGTGATTAATTCTGGTTTGATTAGAATCAAGAAGTTATTGCAAAATATCCAAACATGGTAAACTAAAATCACTTCGGTTAAAAAGTGGGATACTTTTTTCATCATAACTTCTATGGTATTGGTTCACCTTCAGGGTGATTCTCCACTGATTTATGAGTCCAATTGAATCTTCTTAGATCGTGATTCATTCTAGTTTGATTAGAATCAAGAAGGAATTCCTAAATCTCCAAACAGTGTAAACTAGAATCACGTCGGTTGAAAGTGGGATAACTTCTTCAAAATAACTCCAATGATATTGATTCAAATTCAGGGTGATTATCCACTAATTTTTTATTCCAAATCAAGTTTCTTATATCATGATTCATTTTTTTTTTTATTAGAATCAAGAAAAAATTGTCAAATCTTCAAACAGGGTAAACTGGAATCACATCCGTTAAAAGTGGGATAACTTCTTCATCATAACTGCTATGATATTGATTCAACTTCAGGGTGAATATCCACTGATTTATGAGTCCAAATAAATATTCTTAGATCGTGATTCATTCTGGTTTGATTATAATCAAGAAGAAATTAGCAAATCTCCAAACAGGGTAAACTGGAATCACTTTGGTTTAAAGTGGGATAACTTCTTCATCATAACTCCTATGATATTGATTCAACTTCAGGGTGACTATCCACTGATTTATTAGTGCAAATCAAGCTTCTTAGATTGTGTTTCATTATGGTTTTATTAGAATCAAGAAGAAATTGCCAAATCTCCAAACATGGTAAACTGGAATCACGTCGGTTGAAAGTGGGATAACTTCTTCATCATAACTCCTATGATATTAGTTCAACTTTAGGGTGATTCTCCCCTGATTTATGAGTCTAAATAAAGCTTCTTACATCGTGATTCATTCTAGTTTGATTAGAATCAAGAATAAATTACTAAATCTCCAAAAAGGGTAAACTAGAATCAATTCGGTTAATAGTGGGATAACTTCTTCATCATAACTCCTATGATATTGATTCAACTTAAGGGTGATCATCCACTGATTTATGAGTCCAAATCAAGCTTATTACATCGTGATTCCTTCTGGTTTGATTAAAATCAAGAAGAAATTGTCAAATATCCAAACATGTTAAACTGGAATCATTTCGGTTAATAGTGGGATAACTTCTTCATCATAACTCCTATGATATTAGTTCAGCTTCAGGGTGATAATCTACTGATTTATGAGTTGAATTAAAGCTACTTATATCGTGATTCATTCTAGTTTGATTAGAATCAAGAAGAAATTGTCAAATCTTTAAACAATGTAAACTGGAATCGCGTCAGTTGAAAGTGGGATAACTTCTTCATCATAACTCCTATGATATTGATTCAACTTATGGGTGATTATCCACTGATTTATGATTCTATATCAAGATAATTACATCGTGATTCATTCTGGTTTGATTAGAATCAAGAAGAAATTACCAAATCTCCAAACAGGGTAAATTGGAATCACGTCGGTTGAAAGTGGGATAACTTCTTCATCATAACTCCTATTATATTGATTAAACTTCATGGTGATTATCCACTAATTTGTGAGTCCAAATTAACCTTCTTGTATCGTGATTCATTCTGGTTTGATTAGAATCAAGAAAAATTGCCAAATTTCAAAACATGGTAAACTGGAATCAAATACGTTAAAAGTGGGATAACTTCTTCATCATAAGTCCTATGATGTTGATTCAACTTCAGGGTGAATATCTACTGATTTATGATTTAAAATCAAAATTCTTACATCTTGATTCATTCTGGTTTTATTAAAATCAAGAACTAATAGCCAAATCTCAAAACAGGGTAAACTGGAGTCACTTCGGTTAATAGTGGGATAACTTGTTCATCATAACTCCTATGATATTGATTCAACTTCAGGGTGATTATCCACTGATTTATGAGTCCAAATAAAGCTTATTACATCGTGATTCCTTCTAGTTTGATTAGAATCTAGATGAAATTTCTAAATGTCCAAAGAGGTTAAACTGAAGTCACATCCGTTAAAAGTGAGATAACTTATTCATCATAACTCCAATGATACTGATTCAAATTCAGGGTGATGATCCACTGATTTATGATTCAAAATCAATATTCTTACATTATGATTCGTTCTGGTTTATTTAGAATCAGGAAGAAATTGCCGAATCTCCGAACAGGAATCATTTGGGTTAATAGTTGGATAACTTCTTCATCATAACTCCTACGATATAGATTCAACTTAAGGGTGATTATCCACTGATTTATCAGTCCAAATCAACCTTCTTACATCATGATTCCTTCTGTTTTGATTAGAATCAAGAAGAAATTACCAAATCTCCAAACATGTTAAACTGGAATCATTTCGGTTAATAGTAAGATAACTTCTTCATCATAACTCCTATGATATTGATTCAACTTCAGGGTGACTATCCAATGAGTTATGAGTCCTAATAAACCTTTTTAGATCGTGTTTCGTTATGGTTTTATTAGAATCAAGAAGAAATTGCCAAATATCCAGACATGGTAAACTGGAATCACGTCTGTTGAAAGTGGGATAACTTCGTCATCATAACTCCTATGATATTAGTTCAACTTTAGGGTGATTCTCCCCTGATTTATGAGTCGAAATAAAGCTTCTTACATCGTGATTCATTCTTGTTTGATTATAATCAACAATAGGTTGCAAATCTCCAAAAAGGGTAAATTGGAATCAGTTCGGTTAATAGTGGGATAACTTCTTCATCATAACTCCTATGATATTGATTCAACTTAAGGGTGGTTATCCACTGATTTATGAGTCCAAATCAATTTTATTACATCGTGATTCCTTCTGGTTTGATTAGAATCAAGAAGAAAAAGTCAAATATCCAAACATATTAAACTGGAATCATTTCGGTTAATAGTGGTATAACTTCTTCATCATAACTCCTATAATATTGATTCAACTTCAGGGTGATTATCCACTGATTTATGAATTCAAATCAAGCTTCTTAGGTCTTATTTCATTATAGTTTTATTAGAATCAAGAAGAAATTGCCAAATCTCCAAACCGGGTAAACTGGAATCACGTCGGTTGAAAGTGGGATAACTTCTTCATCCTAACTCCTATGATATTGATTCAACTTCAGGGTGATTATCCACTGATTAATGAGTCCAAATCAAGGTTCTTACATCATGATTCATTATTTTTTAATTAGAATCAAGAAGAAATTACCAAATCTCCAAACAGCGTAAACTCGAATCACTTCGGTTAAAAGTGGGATAACTTCTTCATCATAACTCCTATGATATTGATTCAACTTCAGGGTGATTATCCACTGATTTATGATTCCAAATCAATATTATTACATCTTGATTCATTCAGTTTTGATTAGAATCAAGAAAAAATTGCCAAATCTCCAAACATGGTAAATTGGAATCACTTCGGTTAATAGTGGGATAACTTCTTCATCATAACTCCCATGATATTGATCAAAATTAATGGTGATTATCCACTGATTCATGATTCCAAATCAAGATTCTTACATCTTGATTCATTATGTTTTGATTAGAATCAAGAAGAAATTGCCAAATGTCCAAACAGGGTAAACTAGAATCACTTCAGTTAATAGTGGGATAACTTCTTCATCATAACTCCTATGATATTGATTCAACTTCAGGGTGATTATCCACTGATTTATGATTCTAAATCAAGATTCTTACATCCTGGTTTATTCTGGTTTGATTAGAATCAAGAAGAAATTGTCAAATCTCTAAACAAGGTAAATTGAAATCACGTCGGTTGAAAGTGGGATAACTTCTTCATCCTAACTCCTATGATATTGATTCAACTTCAAGGTGATTCTCCATTTATTAATGAGTCCGAATCAAGCTTCTTACATCATGATTCCTTCTTTTTTTAATTAGAATCAAGTAGAAATTACCATATCTCCAAACATCGTAAATTGGAATCACTTTGGTTAAAAATGGGATAAATTCTTCATCATAACGTATATGATATTGGTTCAATTTCAGGGTTATTCTCTACTGATTTATGAATCCAAATCAAACTTCTTACATCGTGATTCCTTCTAGTTTGATTAGAATCAAGAAAAATTGCCAAATCTCCAAACATGATAGACTGGAATCATTTCGTTTAATAGTGGGATAATTTCTTCATCATAACTCCTATGATATTTATTCAACTTCAGGGTGATTATCCACTGCTTTATGATTCCAAATCAAGATTCATACGTCTTGATTCATTCTATTTTGATTAGAATCAAGAAGAAATTTGCAAATCTCCAAACAGGTAAACTGGAGTAACTTCTGTTAATAGTGGGATAAAAGTGGGATAAATTTTTCATCATAACTCCTATGATATTGGTTCAAATTCAGGGTGATTATCCTCTGATTTATGAGTCCAAATAAATATTTTTCTGTTATGATTAGAATCAAGAAGAAATCGCCAATCCTCCAAACAGGTTAAACTGGAATCATTTCTGTTAATAGTAGGATAACTT
Source organism: Moricandia moricandioides (assembly GCA_905132885.1). Lineage (NCBI taxonomy): Eukaryota > Viridiplantae > Streptophyta > Magnoliopsida > Brassicales > Brassicaceae > Moricandia > Moricandia moricandioides. Next base: position 4,058 of record CAJHQQ010000826.1, on the reverse strand, counting down.
CTTCATCATAACTCCTATGATATTGATTCAACTTCAAGGTGATTATCCCTGATGTATGAGTCCAAATCAACTTTATTATAATTGTTATTCATTCTGGTTTCATTAGAATCAAGAAGAAATTGTCAAATCTCCAAAAAGGGCAAACTGGAACCACATCGGTTGAAAATGAAATAATTTCTTCATCATAACTCGTATGATATTAGTTCAACTTTAGGGTAACTATCCACTGATTTATGAGTCTAAATCAAGCTTTTTAGATCGTGTTTCATCATGGTTTTATTAGAATCAAGAAGAAATTGCCAAATCTCCAAACATGGTAAAGTGGAATCACGTCGGTTGAAAGTGGGATAACTTCTTCATCATAACTCCTATGATATTGATTCAACTTAAGGGTGATTATCCATTGATTTATGAGTCCAAATCAAGCTTATTACATCGTGATTCCTTCTGGTTTGATTAGAATCAGGAAGAAATTGTCAAATATCCAAACATGTTAAACTGGAAACATTTCGTTTAATAGTGGGATAACTTTTTCATCAAAACTCCTACGATATTAGTTCAACTTAAGGGAGATTCTCCCCTAATTTATGAGTTGAAATACAGCTTCTTACATAGTGATCCATTCTGGTTTGATTAGAATCATGAAAAAATTGCAAAATCTCCAAACAAGGTAAACTGGAATCACTTCGGCAAAAGTGGGATAACTTCTTCATCATAACTTCTAAGATATTGGTTCAATTTCAGGGTTATTCTCTACTGATTTATGAGTCCAAATCAATCTTCATAGATCGGGATTCACTCTGGTTTGATTAGAATCAAGAATAAATTGCCAAATCTCCAAACATGTTAAACTTAATCATTTCTGTTAATGGTTGGATTACTTATTCATCCTAACTCCTATGATATTGATTTAGCTTCAGGGTGATTATCTACTGATTTATGAGTTGAAATAAAGCTATTTATATCGTGATTCATTCTAGTTTGAACAAATCTTTAAACTATGTAAACTGGAATCACGTCGGTTGAAAGTGGGATAACTTCTTCATCATAACTCCTATGATATTGATTCAACTTCAGGGATATTATCCACTGATTTATGACTCTAAATCAAGATTCTTACATCGTGAGTTATTCTGTTTTGATTAGAATAAAGAAGAAATTGCCAAATCTCTAAACAAGGCAAATTGAAATCACGTCGGTTGAAAGTGGGATAACTTCTTCATCCTAACTGCTATGATATTAATTCAACTTCAGGGTGATTCTCCACTGATTAATGAGTTCAAATAAATCTTCTTACATCATGATTAATTATTATTTTTTTAATTAGAATCAATTAGAAATTACAAAATCTCCAAAGAGCGTAAACTGGAATCACTTCGATTAAACGTAGGATAACTTCTTCATCATAACTCCTATGATATTGATTCAACTTCAGGGTGATTATCCACTGATTTATGATTCCAAATCAAGATTCTTACATCTTGATTAATTCATGTTTGATTAGAATCAAGAAAAACTTCCAAATCTCCAAACAGGTTAGACTGGAATCATTTCGTTTAATAGTGGGATAAATTATTCATCATAACTCTTTTGATATTGATTCAACTTCAGGGTGATTATCCACTGATTTATGAGTCCAAATCAATCTTCTTATAACGTGATTCCTTCTGGTGGATTAGAATCAAGATGAAATTGTCAAATCTCCAAACAAGTTAATAGTGGGATAACTTCTTCATCATAACTCATAAGATATTGATTCAAATTCAGAGTGATTATCCACTGATTTATGATTACAAATCAAGATTCTTACATCTTGATTCATTCTGGTTTGATTAGAATCAATAAGAAATTGCTAACTCTCCAAACATGGTAAACATGGTAAACTGGAATCACTTCGGTTAATAGTGAAATAACTTCTTCATCCTAACTACTATGATATTGATTCAACTTTAGGGTGATTATCAACTGCTTTATGAGTCCTGATCAAGTTTATTACATTGTGATTCATTCTGGTTTGATTATAATCAATAATAAATTGTCAAATCTCCAAACAGGGTAAACTGGAGTCACTTTGGTTAATAGTGGGATAACTTGTTCATCATAATCCCTATGATATTGATTCAACTTCAGGGTGATTATTCACTGATTTATGAGTCCAAATCAAGCTTCTTGCATCGTGATTTATTCTGGTTTAATTAAAATCAAGAAGAAATTGTCAAATATCCAAACAAGGTAACCTAAAATCCCTTCAGTTAATAGTGGGACACCTTCTTCATCATAACTCCTATGATATTGATTCAAATTCTGGGTGATTATCCACAGATTTATGAGTCCAAATCAAGCTTCTTACATCGTGATTCCTTATGTTTTGATTAGAATCAAGAAGAAATTACCAAATCTCCAAACAGGTTAAATTGGAATCATTTCGGTTAATAGTGCGATAACTTCTTCATCATAACTCCTATGATATTGATTCAACTTCCTGGTGATTATCCACTAATTTATGAGTCCTAATCAATTTTTTTACATCGTGATTCATAACTTATATCGTGATTCATTATATTTTGATTAGAATCAATAAGAAATTGTCAAATCTTTAAACAATGTAAATTGGAATCACGTCGGTTTGAAAGTGGGATAACTACTTCATCATAACTCATATTTTATTGATTCAACTTCAGGGTGCTAATCCACTGATTTATGATTCCAAATCAAGATTCTTACATCGTGATTTATTCTAGTTTGATGAGAATCAAGATGAAATTTCTAAATCTCCAAACAAGGTAAATTGAAATCACGTCAGTTGAAAGTTGGATAACTTCTTTCATCCTAATTCTTATGATATTGATTCAATTTCAGGGTGATTTTCCACTGATTAATGAGTCCAAATTAACCTTCTTACATCATGATTCATTCATTTTTTTTTTAATTAGATTCAAGAAGAAATTACCAAATCTCCAACATCGTAAACTGGAATCACTTCAGTTAAAAGTGGGATAACTTCTTCATAATAACTTCTATGATATTGGTTCAATTTCAGGGTTATTCTTTACTGATTTATGATTCCAAATCAAACTTCTTACATCGGGATTCCTTCTGGTTTGATTAGAATCAAGAAGAAATTATCAAATCTCCTGAACACAGTTAGACTAGAATCATTTCAGTTAATAATGGGATAACTTATTCATCATAACTTCTTTGATTTGATTCAATTTCAGGGTGATTATCCACTAAATTTATGAGTCCAAATCTAGCTTCTTATATCGTGATTCATTCTGGTTTTGATTTGAATCAAGAAGAAATCCCCAATCTCCAAATAGGGTAAACTGGATTCACATCCGTTAAAAGTGGGATAATTTTCTTCATCATCACTCCAATGAGATTGATTTAACTTCAGGCTATTATCCACTGATATATGTTCGCAATCCAAGATCATACGTCTTTGATTCGCATTCTGGTTTGATTAGAATCAAGAAGAAATTTCCAATCTCCAAAACAGGCGTAAACTGAATTACATTCGGTTATAGATTGGAATAACTTCTTCATCATAACTCTTATGATATTTATTCAACTTCAGGATGATTATCCACTGATTTATGAGTCCAAATCAAGCTTCTTACATCGTTATTCCTTCTGGTTGATTAGCATCAAGAAGAAATTTTCAAATCTCCAAACATGATAAACTGAATTACTTCGGTTAATAGTGGGATACACTTCTTCATCATAACACCTATGATATTGATTCAAATTCAGGGTGATTATCCACTGGGTTTATGAGTCCAAATCAAGCTTCTTACATCGTGATTCTTTCTGGTTGAATTAAGAATCAAGAAGAAATTGTCATAATCTCCAAACAGGTTAATAGTGGATACTTCTTCATCATAACTCCTATGATATTGATTCAACATTCATGTGATTATCCACTGATTTATGATTACAAATCAATATTCTTACAACTAGATTCATTCTGGTTTGATTAGAATTAAGAAGAAAATGCCAAATCTCCAAATAGGGTAAACATGATCACTTTGTTTAGTGAGATAAATTCTTCATCATAA